>CM051506.1:10090191-10184170 GCA_028031935.1 Paedocypris micromegethes
AAAAAAAAAAAAAAAAAAAAAAAAGTAGAGCTGACCTTTTCAGCAATCATAAACCATCAAACGCGGTTTATAACACAAGTCATTATCAGTAATGTGAATGATGAGCTGAACTTGGCGCTTTTATGATGGAAAAGTCCTACCTAATGGTTCCTGTGGGTGAGGGCAAGGGGCTCATCATGCTTCTGAAGTCCGTTTCGGGAATGCTGATCTTCAGCGGGGAGATCTGGGGGTAGAGGGGTCTCACGGGGGACACAGGAGCCGCCTCTCTCTGGCTCTCCTTGTGGTAGAGCGCTGTGAACTGGATCTTTATCACCGTACTGGGGAACCGAAATGTGCACCTGAGCAAAGAAACATCAAAAGTTAATCATATTATTTACGTGGGCACACAAATACATCAACGAGTTACCGTATATATTTTGGACTATAGGTTCATTGCTAATAAACGTCTACTCACAGATTTTTTTTTCCATATTATAATTTAATTATAAAGACATTATAATCTGCAGTCAGGCTTTAAACGTTGTTCAGAATTTTGCGTGCGGTTTATAGTCAGAAAAATACGATATTTTTGAGTTAATCCACAGAACCAACATAACTGTCTCTTCTTAAATCCAAATATATTTACAGCCAAAGAAAAACCAACGGTGGGAAAATAAAAGACGCCGTTATCAACGGCTTTGTTTGGGTCTGACAGGTTGTGAACCCGCGCCTCCCTGTATTGAATTGTATTGGAGACGGTGATGAATTGCCGCACCACCTCCACTGGACTTATTTACACAAGCGCTGCTGCAGGAAGCTGCTTTTAATGCGACGGCATACACAGCGCGCTTGTTCTGAATGGCTGGCTGGGCAAGCACCCATTACGCCCGCAGTCTGTCCGTGTTTTCACCGAGGCCTGCAGGAATAGTCGCTCTGACCTCCATGACAACAAGCTCCGCAGATCTGCTCTCCTGACAGATAAGACAGATGGCACAGACTGAGAAATTCTAGAAACAGTTCTGATAAGGAAGAGGAGGAAGCCAAACAGTGATTTTAATAAAGCCAGAGAGCCATAAAGAGACAGACATTAGACACAACTAGAGTCCGTCCGGATTAACTCAGTGTTTGTGTGGACGACTACAACTCACACAATTCTATTAATCCCAGCATTTACTACTGACATAATGCTAGAATGAAGAGTAAAACAGGAGACTACTCTTACAGGATAGAGACAGTAAACTAACTGGTCTATTTCTGCTTGTATGAATGATTTGGAAGCCTGGACCAATTCTATAAGGTCAATATTGTGACAAACAAACCAAGAAGCTAGATATAATACACTCAACTAGTTCACTTACCATAGTATACACTTTACTAAGGTATAGTATTACTTAGATAACTATGGTACTGTATTACTTAGTATACACTTAACTAAGTTCGAGTTATTTTTTTACATTTCTTTCTTAAGTTAACTTTTGTTAGGTTTAATTGGGAATATAAAGCGGTTGTTCGGGTGTCACACGGCTAGTTTCTCAGCAGAATCATGTGGTCGCTTCTGTCAGAGATGCGCGCACACACACACACACACACACACACACACACCACACAACACACACGCGCACGCACACACACGCACAGCACGCACACGCACACAACGCACGCACCGCACACGCACACGCACACGCACACGCACACGCACACACACACACACACACACACACACACACACACACACTTCCTGGGGTTAAAATACAAACCAGCCGACTTTTGAAGACACTTCTGATCGGCTACTCATGAGCTCCATCTACACAAACATCTAGGAGCAATGCCAGCCACACAAGTGGAGCAGAATGACAATCTCAGTCACCATTGGGATTCATGGCATCGCTCCAGCAGACCATGGAAGTAAACAGTGGCCGAGGAATCGAGCCAAAATCCAGCATCATTTCATTCCTAATAAGCAGAAACTGGTCAAAGAAAGACCCGACTGTCCATTCAACGGCTTGCTTTACTACTATAATCTTCTCCAAAACAACCACAAGCACACAACGAAACGGCAGAGCTCGTGTGAAACACAATCTGCATCATAATTCGTGATAATCTCGAAATCAGTTTCTGACAGCTCAGGTTCTTGCAGTTGAGACGGATTATCCAGGCGCTGCATTAAACCCGTTAATTTAATCCCTCGTATCCCGCGAACATTAGCTCTTTATGGCAATGGCTGCTTGCAAACTGGGGAAAGGAAAAGAAACTTGTAACGTGTGGATAGTTTCGCTAACTTACTCCCTCGGCAGGGCAAGCGGAGGAGCGCCTCTCCTCTGGAAGACGCCATCGACAAACACGCCGTTCTTGCCGAGGCAGCGCAGGTAGAAGTGCGGCTCCTCGAAGGAGATCTGCAGATGCCTCCGGGAGATGAAGCTCGAGTGGCCCATGTTGACGTCCACCGAGCCGTGCGACGAGTTCCGGCCCACGGTCACCGTCCTCAGGCGCATGACGAACTCGAAGTCCCTGCCTTCCAGGCGAGCGAGGGCCTGTGACGGAGGGGAGAACGACATGGATGGCGTGATCCCGGGCGCAGTCGAAGAGGAGAAAGTGTACACGGGAGGGACAGAGACGGCCATGGGGCTACACGGGGCGGATTTGAGGGCCAGCAGGGCTCTCGCTCCGGTATCATCCCCTAAATCAGCCATTTTGTTAAAAAAAAAACAGAGGGGATTGCAAGCGCAACGCCTGTGTTGAAAGGGTTCACTGTGTTGCTTTTGGTGGTGATAGTCAAAACATGGAGCCGGCGCGTGACAAAACCCGGCATGGACTTTTGAGAGCGGAGCGTGGAGCCCGGAGCGCGCTCGTTCTCCGGTACCCGAATCTGAAGCGATGTGTTGGCGTCATGGCTGCACAGTTATTCGTCTGTGGTGTCGTCTGTGGTGTTTGTGATTTCGCGATTGGGATCCTGGTGTGGACGCTGTGTTCGCCGGCACTTTGGGGGTTAATGTTGTAGCAGTTCCTGGAACCGGACGACACGTGCGTTACATGTGGCAATTAATAACAACGTAATTTGACGTCGATCGCACTCGCGCTTGCCGGATTATGGAGAAACCCAAATCGGAGTTTGGTGTTTGGGAATTTAGGGTAGATTTGGGAAACTGGTTAAAAGGTCACGGCGATGTGACGCGCTTGCTGAGATGACGTCACGGCACTTCGACCATTCTGCGCTCGGTCTGTTTATAAACAGTGAAAGAACAGGGCAGTTTCAAAACCCGGAGGGTGGATTCTCACAAGGACGCGCTGAAGTGTTCCGAGCGCGTGCGTTTTCCGCGGCCGACGCAAGATGTCCGTAAGCGCAAGTGCAAAGAAACGTTATTACGTACTGTATGTTTGAAGTCAGGGAGCAAGTCTTAATGCTTATTATTTATCTTTCTCTCGGAAAGCTTACATTTTTTTGAAAAACGATAAAAGCAACATCAATTTATTAATCTTAATCGTTTTTATTCTAGAATTGATTATACACGTTTTCCATAGAGTTATTTGTTATCAAGCCATTTTAGGCTTGAGATAAATGTAGATTCTTTGGCAAAAAAATGTAACTGATTTATGATTGATTCAATACATTTTATTACACTTAAAAAAAGTGTACAGAATACAAAAAATAATTAATGAGATTACAAACCATATAAATAAGTGGTTCATCAACATTTGGTAAAAGACTAAAGTTCTTTTTTCTTAACCAGGAGTCTTGCTAATAGTCACTCTATAAATGGGACGAACTGTTTCCTAGCGAGATCTTAGAACAAGCTTCAGCATGATGGGTGTCTTTGGCAGAAAGAGAGCATTCAACTCTAGAGGGATCTGGGAAAAATAAACAAAATAAAATATGACCAAAAATCTCCGGACACTGAACACAAGCGAGAATGTGAGAATATACCGACCGTTGTCTCTTTACAAGTTTCCAAAGTGAAGTTTTGAAGCAGCTTCACTACAAGAAGTTTCATGATCATGAGGGCAAATCTCATTCCAATGCAATTCCGGGGTCCGAGACCAAAAGGCATGAAGGCGTACTGGTTTACCTCGGATTTACTGTCTGTGCTGAACCTGTTCAGTTGAGCACATTTTGTTTTGAGTTGTTCTTATTTGCATGTTTGAGGAAATATGCTCCAGATTAAGATTTTTCAATAATTCATTATTCAAAATTCATTATTATTTAAAGCCTCACCTGTCTGGATTAAACTCATCAGGGGCGTCCCAGAGCAGAGGGTCCCGGTTTAAGACATATGTTGGAATGGCCACCAGGGTGTCTTTGGGTATGGTGACACCACAGACTTCCACCGTCTTCTTACACATCCTCTCTATACGTGGATTGGTGGGAAGCAAACGCATCGATTCGTTGATGGCCATCTCCAAGTAATTCATTTTCATCAAAGCATCATATGAGACAGGAGCCTGCAGACCACCCCAAAAACACAACAGGTTCATTTTAAACCATTTTAAAACCCAAACTGTTTCACAGGCTGAACTGATTCTAGAAGGCTCACATCAAGAGGGAAGTTTGCATCAATCTCCTCCACCAGTTTTTCCAGGCAATCTGGATTAGTTGCGAGATTATAGAGCAGGAATGTTAGTGTGGTGCTGGTGGTCTCGTAGCCTCCCAGGATGAAAATAAAAGACTGAGACAGGATCTCATTATCTGTAAGGCCTATAAAGACAAGACAACATATAGAGAAGAGCGAGGAATTATCAAAATATTCAAGCGACAAAGAAGAGCTTCAACCTTGGACCTTTTGAGGGCTGGTCACTATTGGTATTCTCAGCCTGGTCATCAGATATCTGGCCTTGGATCATGAGCTGCAGGAAATCCACTCGTCCCTAAACGAAAAGTCAAACCATCCATGTCCCTAGGTATCTTCTAGAGAAGCAATGACAGTCAAACCTTGGGTTCAGTTTTGTGCTTGTCTTTAATGTTCCTCAGGACACCGTAGAAATAATTCACCAGTTCCTTAGAAAACACAGTTACACCAAATTTCCCCAATATCTTACCAAGAGGTGGAAAAATATCTGGAATAAAAGAAAAACGACTCTTTAATAATGCATTTTCTAGCCACCCATCATCTAATTCGCTTCAATTCAAGACGGGAAACACACCCTGGCCATCCAATCACAGAGCGGGACCCATTACATATTTTAATAATACCATAGCTATAAAAATGACAGTAATTATCAACATACGTACTTAATATGAGAATGATTGGATTGAACAGCCTAAACATGAAGAGCTTCTTGATGTTTTGGGAAAAAGGATCATCTATGTTGTTGATGGAATCCATGTCGACGCTGAAGGAAGAGCTGGTGACGACGTCCATACTGTACGGAGCCACGACACTGACAGAGAGCAACAGCAGATCAGTCACTGGAGAAGAAGTGCTGGATCACACTCACTCTTTCACTTTAACCGCCTGCTCGAGGTCTCGGCTCTGCATGTTCTTGATAAAACGATCCGCATGAGTCAACGCTATAGGGAATATCTGAAACAGCAACAATAAATTGTGCATAAAAATGTATTTTATACTTTAATCCAAAGTGACACAATCTCTCACTTTTTTGCTCTAGGATGAATTGAAGAACCTACCAGGGATTCGAACCTGTGATCTATTGGTCACAAGACTCTTTACCACTAAGCCACAAATGCTTAGGATGTACTTGAGTACACTTTAGGAAGTTTTTTACATTTTGTAAATTTTTTGCACTTTAAATGTTTTGGCTACTTTGTACTTGTACTGAGTATCAAAAATATAAGCAAATTTTTAATTCACACAGTCCCAATAAATTTCACACAATCAATAAAGTACAAGTACTAATACATGTACAGATACTTTATTCAGTGTTTCAATGTCTAAAGAATTTTTTTTAAGTTTCTTTACGCGTTCCTCGCACTTTGTTTTTGAATCAATGGCATTATACATACATATACATATTGTATATTTACAAAATTTACAAAAATCCTTAAAGTGTACTCAAGTACTTTACACCTAATAAAAGTGAACCAAACCTCCTTAAGCCGACCGCTAGTGAATAGTGGTGACAGTGAGCTGCGGATTCTCTTCCATCGTTCATCTTTCACTACAGTTATCCCATCAGAGAACGGACCGGTCAGCTCCATGTTCTGCATAATAGGACAATCAGAGGATGAGACTGGAGCTGGAAGGTTTGAGAGATTGACAAGAACAAACATACTCTTCTGTTGGTGAAGGTGGAGTAACATTCCTTCACCATGATGGCTTTGATCATCTCTAGGTCAGAGACCATTAGGAGTGGCATCCGTCCGTCATAGATCCTATGCAATATGACAAACATCAATGTTAAGTGGAAAATATACAGTACACACGTATGTAAACAAAAATGTAAGACGCTTACATAAATTCACTAGTGGTGAATATCAAATATTCAGCTAACGTTTACTGTCATTTCCCATTATTCACACTTGTCTTGTTGTTCTTTAAAAAAACCCTTATCTAATGAAGTATTATGTACGAGATGAACTCACCCCCAGACTTTCCCGTACTTCTTCGAACACTCCATATCAAAATTGCACAAACCCTAAAATACACTTACAAATATAAACAACTCTTAACAAGTTACCACACACACACACACACACACACACACACACACACACGTCAGTGTATGCCTGTGTACAATAGTTTGTATATGTTCAGATATACATGTACATGTGCGCGCAGGCATTTAGGTCATAGTGGAGCCCCACATGCTAGGCATTTATTCTACAGCGTCACTCGTGGGGACCGTTATCTAGGCCCCACAACTCTGAAGACCTGTTTGTGATTCAAAATGAAATTTTAGGGCGGTTACAATTGCGTTCTGGTTAAGATTAGTGTATGTTTTGTATTTAATTTAAGATCACGCTGAGGTGATGTGACAATAACAGTGATTTGATTCAAAGTAAATGGTATCTACACACACACACACACGCACACCTTTCTATACTTACACAAACAACCACATACATGGGCGACTTACTTTATTATAAGACAGAAATGTGCCAACGAAAGGCCAAGGCCTCGGTCCCGGTATTCCCAGTTTCTTAAAAAATCCATATGGCCAAACACTATAACTACAAGGTGTAAAACATGAATTATTGAGGATAAATAAATTCCCAATCAAATGTAATGTGCCAAAAAAATGCAACACATACTCGTTAATACGGCGATAAGAAATAGTGTTATTATACAGGAATGTCCTGTGACAGGTCACGACAACGACTTGGGGCGTTTTTACAGTGTCAAAAGACCAAAGTATTTAAGAAAATGAGCAGCGTATTAAACACTTACATTAGGACGAGAGACAGGAGCAGAATCAGCAGCGTCCAGGTGACGGACACGGACGACAGGTCGATCATGATGCGGCTTGATTCTTCACCGTAACTCGGGTGAGCTGCTGGAGGATCGAGCGCACAGGTCTCGTTCCCCTAAAGGCGGAAGTGGGCGTGGTCTCCAAGTCCGCAGTGATGAAATAAAGGCGTAAATCGGCGACAATCGACATAAAAACTTTCGTGCTTCGAGAAAAACAGTCATTTGCTGGCCGAGATGACGTAACTGCTTTCAGAGGCGTGTACTAAAACAAGGGTTATCGATTAACAACTCCCCGTGACGTAAATACATATGACTAAGTATCGTATATGAATATATCTATGTAAAATTTACCTTAAAGTTGATAATCTGCGACTTCCTAAATCGCAGAACTTGTCTTCTCTGCTCGATTTTAAGAAGACTTTTCAGCTCTTTGGTTGTTTAGTGACACCCATCGGTCAAACGAAGAATTACAACGCGAAAATGAACCAAACAACAAGAATCTTTGTAATAATAATTTCGTTGTAAAACCAGTGAGTGCGTGCATGTAATTAAAAACCAAAATGTATCTTGGAAAAAAAACGTTACTTCGTGAATTTTCAGGACTTGCGCGGAACACGTGGAGAGATCAAAACAAACATTTCCATCATAGGATACACTGCTTTGATTTGCCATTTCCAAGAACTGCAAAAATCCATTTTTCTCGAGAGTAAAAAAGTAAATAAGAAACGTAAATACATACGGTATATTTGAAGTCTGGAAACAAGTCCTAATGCTTAGTGCTTATTTCGTGGCTTTTCTCAGAAAGGTAAAATTGTTATTGAACAACAATAAAACCAACATTCATTTATTCATCTTATTCGTTTTTATTTTAGGAATGATTACACATATTTTCAATTGAATTATCTGTTACCAGGCTATGTAAAGCTTTTAAGATAAATGTAGATTCCTTGGCAAAGAAAGTATAGTTGATTAATGATTGACTACATATTGCTATACATTTGACCACACAACACTTGCTACACTAAAAAAAGGAGTACAGTATACAAAAATGATTAATTAGATTACAAACCATGTAAATCAGTGGATCATCTAAAGGGTTAACATTTGGTAAAAGACTAAAATTCTTTTTTTTTTTTTAAATCATCTTTTATTAACCTGTAATCTAACCAGCAATGCTAACAGTCACTCTATATTTCAGACGTACTGTTTCCTAGCGAGATCTTGGAACAAGCTTCAGCGTGATAGGGGTCTTTGGCTGAAAGCGGAAATTCAACTCTAGAGGGATCTGGGAAAAATAAAAGAAAATATGACCAAAAACCTCCAGAAACTGAACAAACAGTAAGCAGACGTGAGAATATACCGTTGTCTCTTTACACGTTTCCAAAGTGAAGTTTTGAAGCAGCTTCACTACAAGAAGTTTCATGATCATGAGGGCAAATCTCATTCCGATGCAATTCCGGGGTCCGAGACCAAAAGGCATGAAGGCGTACTGGTTTACCTCGGATTTACTGTCTGTGCTGAACCTGTAGGAACATCGAGACACATGTTCAGTTAAGCATACGCGGTTTTAAGTTGGTTCTTGCTTGCATGTTTGAGGAAATATGCTCCAGATTTAAGATTTTTCATTAATATAGTGTTTAAAGCGTCACCTGTCTGGATTAAACTCATCAGGGGCATCCCAGAGCAGAGGGTCCCGGTTTAAGACATATGTTGGAATAGCTACCAGGGTGTCTTTGGGTATGGTGACACCACAGACTTCCACCGTCTTCTTACACATCCTCTCTAAACGTGGAGCGGTGGGAAGCAAACGCATCGATTCGTTGATGGCCATCTCCAAGTAATCCATTTTCATCAAAGCATCATATGAGACAGGAGCCTGCAGATCACCCCAAAAACACAACAGGTTCATTTTAAACCATAAATTCAAAATCCCAAACTTAATTTCACAGGTTGAACTGATTCTAGAAGGCTCACATCAAGAGGGAAGTTTGCATCAATCTCCTCCACCAGCTTTTCCAGGCAATCTGGATTAGTTGCGAGATTATAGAGCAGGAATGTTAGTGTGGTGCTGGTGGTCTCGTAGCCTCCCAGGATGAAAATAAAAGACTGAGACAGGATCTCATGATCTGTAAGGCCTATATAGACAAGAAAACATATAGAGAAGAGCGAGGAATTATTGAAATATTCAGGCAACAAAGAAGAGCTTTTTCCTGTGACCTTTTGAGGGCTGGTCACTGTTGGTCTCCACAGCTTGGTCATCAGATATCTGGTCTTGAATCATGAGCTGCAAGAAATCCACTCGTCCCTAAACGAAAAATCAAACCATTAATGTGCATCAATATTAGAGAAGCAATGACAGACAAACCTTGGGTTCGGCTTTGTGCTTGTCTTTAATGTTCCTCAGGACACTGTAGACATAATCTATCACTTCCTTAGAAAAAAGAGTTATACCAAATTTCCCCAATATCTTACCAAGAATTGGAAAAATATCTGAAATGAAAAGAAAAACAAGTTCTATAAATGAAATTTTTCCACCACCTCCTCTAGCTCCTCCAGGGGGACACCGAGGTGTTCTCACGCCAGCATTTGAGAGATAGTCTCGCCAACTTGTCCTTCAGCTCGGAACACCCCTGGGAGACGCTCCGATGGCATCTGAACTAGATTCCCTAGCCACCTCAGCTGACTGCTCTCAATGTTGGGGAGATACGGTTCTTACTCCGTGTTCCTCCCGGGTGACAGAGTTCCTCATCTCTTAGAGTGCGCCCTGCCACCCTGCAAAGGAAACTCGTTTCAGCCACTTGTATCCGTGACCTTGTCCTTTTGGTCCTGACCCAAAGCCCATGACCATAGGTAGATTTGGAACCTATAGATTGAGCGGTAAGAGGGCTTTGCTGTTCAGTTCAGCTCTTTTTTTCGCCACAACAGACCGGTACATCAACCTCAATACTGCTACTGATGCACCAAACTCTCTGTCTGTCAATCTCACGATCCTTTTTACCCTCACTTGTGAACAAGACCCCGATATACTTGAACTTTTCCACTTGAGGCAGGGTCTCTCCTCCTACCTGTAAAGAGCAAACCACACGAGAGACAAGGTCAAATGTCTTCTCAAAGTCCACAAAACACATGTAGACTGGATTGGCATATTCCCATGCAAACTCAAGCACCATGGTGAGGGTGTAGAGCTGGTCCAATGTTCTGGGACGAAAACCGCATTGTTCCTCCTGTATCTGAGTTTCAACTATCAGCCTAATCCTCCTCTTCAGCACCCTGGCATAGACTCTACCAGAGAGGCTGAGGAGTATGATCCCTCAGTAGTTGGAACACACCTGTCAGCTGCCTCAGATGTCCCACAGGCCAACCCAGCCCGGTAAGACATCTTCTTCAGCTTGACGCCACCCCTGACTTAATGTGTCCACCACTGGGTTCGGGAATTACCCCCACAACAGGCACAAGAGACTTTACCACTGCAGCTTCGTACAGCCGCATTGACAATGGAGGCGGAGAACATTCGGTAGTCTATTCGGACACAATGTTGCTCATCTCCCTCGAGATCTGACTGAAGTTCTCCCGGAGATGAGAGTTGAAGACCTCCCTGACAGAGGGCTCCACTAGACGTTCCCAGTAGATGCTCACAATACGTTGGGTAAGTCTGTCTAACTTCCTCTTCTGCCACCGGATCCAACTCACCACCAGGTGGTGATCGGTTGACAGCTCAGCCCCTCTCTTCACACGAGTGTCCAAGACATGTGGACGAAGGTCTGATGATACAACAATAAAGTCGATCATAGACCTTCTACCCAGGGTGTCCTGGTGCCACGTGGACAAAAGTGATACCCTTATGCATGAACATGGTGTATGTTATGGACAAGCCGTGACAGGCACAGAGGTCCAGTAACAAAACACCTCTCGTGTTCAGATCAGGGAGGCCCTTCTTTCCTATCATGCCAATCCACGTATCAGTGTTGTTGTACGTTTGGGGCACTCTCCAGTACTCCTTCCAGGGACTCCAAGAAAGCCTGGTACTCTGCACTGCTATTTGGTGCATAGGCACAATTGACAGTGAGATACCTATCCCCCACCCGAAGGCGCAGGGAAACGACTCTCTGGTCCACTGGGGAGAATTTAAACACATGGCTCATCTACTTTGGAGTTGCTCATGGCCCAATGCTGCCTCTCACCATGGGCAACTCCAGAGTAGAAGAGTCTCCAACCTCTTTCAAGGAGCTGTGTTCCAGATCCCAAACTATGTGTGAAAATAAGCCCAACTATATCTAGCTGGTACCGCTCAAACTCCAACGCAAGCTCGAGCTCTTTACCACATAGCGAGGTGACGTTCCATGTCCCGATGGCCAGGTTTGGCTAAAGGCTTGGGTCGCTGAGACATCTCTACACGACAGCCAGCCAAAACACAATGCCCTTATGTCCCCTCCTGCGGGTGGTGAGCACCCTTCAGGCTACTCATTTTCACATTTCTCATTCACATTGCTCTTTAGGGCTAAACCCAGCTGGGTCCCATGAGCAAGAACCCAGCCATCAGACACTCGCATCCATGGTAGGGCCCTAGTGATGCCAATCCGACATAGCGCTCTTGTTTATTTTGTTGTTCAGAAGAGTACTTTGAGCTGCACTTAGTCTGGCTCATCAACTAGGAACTGTATGCCATGGGTGACCCTTTTGGGTTTTTTTGGCCCTAGACAACATAGCTCCTAGAATCATTTGCCATGCAAACCCCTCTACCAGTTTTTTTTACAGCTATGGTAATATATTATTAAAATATCTAACGAGTCCCCCAGAGTGGGGTGACTGACAATGAATGACAATAAGTGATTTTCAACATACGTACTTAGTATGAGAATGATTGGACTGAACAGACTAAACATGAAGAACTTCTTGATGTGTTTGACAAAAGGATCGTCTTTGTTGTTGATGGAATCCATGTCGACACTGAAGGAAGAGCTGGTGACGACGTCCATACTGTACGGAGCCAAGACACTGACAGAGAGCAACAGCAGATCAGTCACTGGAGAAGAAGTGCTGGATCATACTCACTCTTTCACTTTAACCGCCTGCTCGAGGTCTCGGCTCTGCATGTTCTTGATAAAACGATCCGCATGAGTCAACGCTATAGGGAATATCTGAAACAGCAAAACATTATGCATAACACAGCACAAAAATGTTAACACACTTATTTGACAGGCACTTTCATCCAAAGTGACAGAATGAGCAGATGGTTCTAGGATAAAGTGTGGAACCTTCCAGTGATTCGAACCCGTAACCTATTGGTTACATGTGCGACTCTTTGCCACCAAGACACAAATGCTTAGGATAGGATAAATAATATTGGACAATTTCAAAAAAAGTGAACCAAACCTCCTTAAGCCGACCGCTGGTGAACAGTGGTGACAGTGAGCTGCGGATTCTCTTCCATCTTTCATCTTTTACTACCGATATCCCATCAGAGAATGGACCGGTCAGCTCTAAATTCTGCATAATAGGACAATCAGAGGATGAGACTGGAGCTGGAAGGTTTGAGAGATTGACAAGAACAAACATACTCTTCTGTTGGTGAAGGAGGAGTAACATTCCTTCACCATGATGGCTTTGATCATCTCCAGGTCAGAGACCATTAGGAGTGGCATCCGTCCGTCATAGATCCTATGCAATATGAGAAACATCAATGTCAGGTGGAAAACATACGCACGCTTTTATTTACATTTGCGTGATTAATAAATGTATGTTTGTAAAAATTCACTGGCGAATATCAAATATTCAGATAATGTTTACTGACTTAAACTTTTCCCATTATTCACACCCAGTCTTGTTCTTCTTTAAAAAAAAAACTCATGTAATAAAGTATTACGTGTACGTTCAGTGGCTGTTTCAATATGAACTCACCCCCAGACTTTCCCGTACTTCTTCGAACACTCCATATCGAAGTTGCACAAACCCTAAAATACATTTGCACATTTAAACAACTCTAATATGTCATACACGTCACATACAAGTAAATGTGTGCGCCGGGATTTAAGTCAAAGTGCTAGGCGTTTATTCTACAGCGTCACTCGTGGGGACTGTTATCTAGGCCTCACAACTCTAAAGACCTGTTTGTGAGTCAATATGGAATTTTAGGGCGGTTACAATTGCGTTCTGGTTAAGATTAGTGTATGTTTTGTGTTTAATTTAAGCTCACGCTGTGGTGATGTGACAGTAAAAGTGATTTGATTTGAAGTAAATGGTATCTACACATACACATACACACACACCTTTCTATACTTACACAAACAACCACATATATACACGACTTACTTTACTATAAGACAGAAATGTGCCAACGAAAGGCCAAGGCCTCGGTCCCGGTATTCCCAGTTTCTTAAAAAATCCATATGGCCAAACACTATAACTACAAGGTGTAAAACATTAATTATTGACGAGAAATAAATTCCCATTATTATGTATTGCGCCAAAATAATGCAACACATACTCGTAATTACAGCGATAAGAAATTATATTATTATAACAGAAATGTCCTGTGACACAATAACAGTAGAATCACGAGAAATCAAACAGGTCACGACAACGATTTGTCGCTTTTATAATGTCAAAAGGTCGAACTGTTGAGTAAAAGGATCAGACACCTACATTAGGACGAGAGACAGGAGCAGAACCAGCAGCGTCCAGGTGACGGACACGGACGACAGGTCGATCATGATGCGGCTTGATTCTTCACCTTAATTCAGGTGAGCTGCTTATAGTGATGTGTCGTTCGTGAACGATTCGTTCAAAATGAACGAATCTTTCATGTGACTCGGAATGAACGGGTCTTCTCAGTGAACGATTCGTGAACGATAGTAGCGAGCAGCAGCACTCAGTACGTTCGTGATTTGTTCAAACGGATCACTCGGTCTCCGGTCATTTGATTCACTTGTGACGTGACCGCCGAGCAGCGCGCATGCTCTGTAGCGAGCAGCACTCAGTACGTTCGTGATTCGTTCAAAACAGACCACTCGAGTCTCGTTCACCGTTCATTTGATTCATTTGTGACGTGATCGCGATGAAAATGTTTAAAGCAAAGGGCAGATGCAGGACGTAGAAGGATCAAGTTTTGCTAGGGACTCACATGGTTTTTTTATAGATTTGTAGCTATGTATGTATTATTTGTTGTTCACTGAAGCAAACCATGTTGTCTTTTGTGTACGTATATTGTTTTAGATGAATGGCGCAACTACCTTTACAGCGCCCCCTGCTGGAAATGAACGAAATGACCGAATCTCGAAATGATTCGTTCACTTTACTGTTCGAGAATTAAAGATTCGAATCAGTTAAAAGATTTGAACTTCCCATCACTAGTGGCTTAAGGTGGACGTGGGGGCGTGGTCTCCAAGTCCGCAGTGATAAAATAAAGTCGTATATCGGCGACAATCGACATAAAAAGTTTCGTGCTTCGAGAAAACCAGTTGTCAACGGTAATTTGCTGGCCGAGATGACGTAACTGCTTTCAGAGGCGTGTACTAAAACAAGGGTTATCGATTAACAACTCCCCGTGACGTAAATACATATGACTAACTATTGTATATGAATATATCTACGTAAAATTTACCTTAAAGTTACCCTAAATCGCAGGACTGTCTTCTCCGCTCGATTTTTAAGATGACTTTTCAGCTCTTTGGTAGTTTGGTGAGACCCATCGGTCAAACGAGGAATTGCAAGGCGAAAATAGACCAAACAACGAGAACCTTTGTAATAATATTGTCGTTGTAAAACCAGTGAGTGCGTGCATGTAATTAAAAACAACCATGTATCTTAGAAAAAAAACGTTACTTCGTGAATTTGCATGACATTTGCGCGGAACATGTGGAGAGATCAAAACAAACACATCCATCACAGGATACACTGCTTTGATTTGATTTGGGTTTTGTGTTGTTGCCATTTCCAAGAACTGCAAAAATCCATTCTTCTCGCGAGTAAAAAAAGTAAATAAGAAATGTAACATACGGTATATTTGAAGTCCGGGAGCAAGTCCTAATGCTTAGTGCTTATATCGTGGCTTTTCTCTGTAAGTATTTTTATTGATCAACAATAAAATCAACATTGATTTATTTATCTTATTCGTTTTAATTTCATAATTGACTACACATATTTTCAATTGAATTATTTGTTACCAGGCTATGTAAAGCTAGATTAATGTAGATTCTTTGGCAAAGAAAGTATTGTTGATTCATGATTGACTGCATATTGCACTATGTTTGACCACACTACACTTATTACACTTATACTAAAAAATGAGTACAGTATACAACAGATTGATTAATTAGATTACAAACAATGTATATCACTGGCTCATCTTAATGGTTAACATTTTGTAAAAGACTAAAATTCTTTACCAACTTTTATTAATCAGGAGTCTTTCTAATAGTCACTCTATATTTCAGACGTGCTGTTTCCTAGCGAGATCTTGGAACTAGCTTCAGCGTGATAGGGGTCTTTGGCTGAAAGAGGGCATTCAACTCTAGAGGGATCTGGGAAAAATAAAAGAAAATATGACCAAAAACTTCCAGAAACTGAACATAAGCAGATGTGAGAATATACCAACCGTTGTCTCTTTACACGTTTCCAAAGTGAAGTTTTGAAGCAGCTTCACTACAAGAAGTTTCATGATCATGAGGGCAAATCTCATTCCGATGCAATTCCGGGGTCCGAGACCAAAAGGCATGAAGGCGTACTGGTTTACCTCGGATTTACTGTCTGTGCTGAACCTGTAGGAACATCGAGACACATGTTCAGTTAAGCATACGCGGTTTTTAGTTGGTTCTTGCTTGCATGTTTGAGGAAATATGCTCCAGATTTAAGATTTTTCATTAATATAGTGTTTAAAGCGTCACCTGTCTGGATTAAACTCATCAGGGGCATCCCAGAGCAGAGGGTCCCGGTTTAAGACATATGTTGGAATAGCTACCAGGGTGTCTTTGGGTATGGTGACACCACAGACTTCCACCGTCTTCTTACACATCCTCTCTAAACGTGGAGCGGTGGGAAGCAAACGCATCGATTCGTTGATGGCCATCTCCAAGTAATCCATTTTCATCAAAGCATCATATGAGACAGGAGCCTGCAGATCACCCCAAAAACACAACAGGTTCATTTTAAACCATAAATTCAAAAACCCAAACAGTTTCACAGGCTGAAGGCTCACATCAAGAGGGAAGTTTGCATCAATCTCCTCCACCAGCTTTTCCAGGCAATCTGGATTAGTTGCGAGATTATAGAGCAGGAATGTTAGTGTGGTGCTGGTGGTCTCGTAGCCTCCCAGGATGAAAATAAAAGACTGAGACAGGATCTCATGATCTGTAAGGCCTATATAGACGAGACAACATATATAGAAGAGCGAGGAATTATTGAAATATTCAGACGGCAGAGAAGAGCTTCAACCTTGGACCTTTTGAGGGCTGGTCACTATTGGTCTTCTCAGCCTGGTCATCAGATATCTGGCCTTGGATCATGAGCTGCAGGAAATCCACTCGTCCCTAAACGAAAAGTCAAACCATCCATGTCCCTAGGTATCTTCTAGAGAAGCAGTGACAGTCAAACCTTGGTTTCGGTTTTGTGCTTGTCTTTAATGTTCCTCAGGACACCATAGAAATAATCCATCACTTCCTTAGAAAACAATGTTATACCAAATTTCCCCAATATCTTGCCAAGAATTGGAAAAATATCTGGAATAAAAAGAAAACATCTTGTTTACTTGTTTAACCTGGCTTCCCTGAATTGTCAGGGACTGATACATCTGTCAGTTAAAACTGAAAATGGGAAATCTGAAGGATTCGATGCTTCAACTCTTCAAAATGCCATTGAACGTCAAGTTCAATGGCTGCATCAATTTCCATACGTCACATTTAACCAGAATCATAAAGCATCATGCATATTATCTTTTCTGATTGAAGCTCGTCGGGACACAGAATTCCGGTGGTTTTTCCTGGTGTGGCAATGAAAGAGTTGAAAATGATGATGGGAACTTGCAACAGGCCACATTACAGAACAGCATTCGACTCACGACCTCAGGAGTGACGTCGCTAGAGCCATAAGCTCTGATGTCCATGTTCTGTCGGGCCTCTGCCCCGGATCAAGAACTGGAGTGGCCTCATGTAGCGTGCCAAGCGGGGTTACCGCAGAGGAAGCCATATGTCCTAGAATCCCTTGGAATGACTTGCACGGGACCCAGGATTGGGCTGTGAGTCGCTCCAAATGACTCTGGATGTTGACGTCTCTGGTGGGAGAGCCTGCCGTGCATCTAATGGAATTTAAGAAGAGCCAGAGAAAAGAGATCTGCTGAACAGGGGTCAGACTGCTCTTCTCGAGGTTGACCCTCAATGGTTTGCAAGAGTGGCCTCGAGCTGGCTAGGTAAGCGAGTCATCTATTTTAGGATGCGTATGCCCTCGGGGAGAGAGCGCGACCTGCACTCCGTAACGATGCAAATGTTCCTCCGAGTTATCATTCTGAACGAGTACCTGTGTAGGTATCGATTCAAGGATCTCAGATCCAAAATGGGCCGCATACCCCCAGTCTTCTTGGAAACCACAAATTACGGGCTGAAAATCCAGCATCTTGTGGCACCACCTCAATGGCAGCTTATGCAAGCAGCGAGAGAATCTCTGCCCTTAATACCTAATAAACAGGATACGTTGAAAGAAAAGAAACGCATCTACCGCTTTAAGAGACCTCCCGAGAATTCTTGTGTCGACGTACACAGAGAGTTCTGTCACTTCGGTGAGGAAGAGGAGGAGCAGAAGCCGCAGGAAAGTACACCGGATCCCACGCTGAACTTCTCAGAAGAAGATTGAAGAGTGATATCAGCCGATCAGCTTCAATCAGAAAAGATTCTACCGGTTCTGGTCAAAGGTGACGAATGCCAATTCATGCAGCCACTGAACTTGACATTCATTGGTGTTTTGCAGAATTGAAGCACCGAATCAGATCCATCCGATTTCACGTTGCGTGACACTGACGATGAAATGAAATTAACTTTTTAACAATACGTTTTTCTAGCCATCTGCTCCACTTAAGACGGGAAAGACATGCTGAATTGGTGGATTTCAACCTTCACTCACATTAAATGACAATAAGTGATTTTCTACATACGTACTTAGTATGAGAATGATTGGACTGAACAGATTAAACATGAAGAGCTTCTTGATGTGTTTGACAAAAGGATCATCTATGTTGTTGATGGAATCCATGTCGACGCTGAAGGAAGAGCTGGTGACGACGTCCATACTGTACGGAGCCACGACACTGACAGAGAGCAACAGCAGATCAGTCACTGGAGAAGAAGTGCTGGATCATACTCACTCTTTCACTTTAACCGCCTGCTCGAGGTCTCGGCTCTGCATGTTCTTGACAAAACGATCCGCATGAGTCAACGCTATAGGGAATATCTGAAACAGCAAAACATTATGCATAACACAGCCTAAATTATTTTACAGATTTTACAAATTAATTTGACAGAACCTGTGACCTATTGGTTACATGTACGACCTATTGTTACATGTGCCACAAATGCTTAGGATAGGACCAAAAATATTGGATCCGTTGATTAAAAGCGAACCAAACCTCCTTAAGGCGACCGCTAGTGAACAGTGGTGACAGTGAGCTGCGGATTCTCTTCCATTGTTCATCTTTCACTACAGTTATCCCATCAGAGAACGGACCGGTCAGGTCTAGATTCTGCGTAAAAGGACAATCAGAGGATGAGACTGGAGCTGGAAGGCGGTTTGAGAGATTGACAAGGACAAACATACTCTTCTGTTGGTGAAGGCGGAGTAACATTCCTTCACCATGATGGCTTTGATCATCTCCAGGTCAGAGACCATTAGGAGTGGCATTCGTCCGTCATAGATCCTATGCAATATGAGAAACATCAATGTCAGGTGGAAATCATACTCACAAATGTAAGTACATATAAATTCACTAGTATTAATATGAAATATTCAGCTAACATTTCCCATTATTCACACTTGTCCTGTTCTTCTTTAATAAACACTGTTATGTAATAAAGTATTGTGTACTTTTATTGACCGTACGATATGAACTCACCCCCAGACTTTCCCGTACTTCTTCGAACAATCCATATCAAAGTTGCACAAACCCTAAAATACATTTACATATATAAACAAATCTAATATGTTAACACACACATACGTGTCATACATATGCACACATACATAATTCGTATACATGTACATGTGCGCGCAGGCATTTAGGTCATAGTGGAGCCCCACATGCTAGGCTTTTATTCTACAGCGTCACTCGTGGGGACTGTTATCTAGGCCCCACAACTCTGAAGGCCTGTTTGTGAGTCAAGATGGAATTTTATAGCGGTTACAATTGCGTTCTGGTTAAGTGTATGTTTAGTACTTCAGTCAATGGTGGGATCCCAGTTTGTTATCTACACACACAGACACACACGTGTATATATCTTTCTATAGTTACACAAACAACCACATATATACACAAGCGACTTACTTTACTATAAGACAGAAATGTGCCAACGAAAGGCCAAGGCCTCGGTCCCGGAATTCCCAGTTTCTTAAAAAATCCATATGGCCAAACACTATAACTACAAGGTGTAAAACATTAATTATTGAGGAGAAATAAATTCCCATTAATATGTAATGTGCCAAAATAACGCAACACATACTCGTTATTACAGCGACAAGAAAAAGTTTATAATAAGTATTATAACAGAAATGTCCTGTGACGCAATAACAGTAGAATCACGAGAAATCAAACAGGTCACGACAACGACTTGTTTTTATAGTGTGAAAAAATAAAAAATGAGCAGCGTATTAAACACCTACATTAGGACGAGAGACAGGAGCAGAATCAGCAGCGTCCAGGTGACGGACACGGACGACAGGTCGATCATGATGCGGCTTGATTCTTCACCGTAACTCAGGTGAGCTGCTGGAGGATCGAGCGCACAGGTCTCGTTCGCTTAAGGCGGAAGTGGGCGTGGTCTCCAAGTCCGCAGTGATGAAATAAAGGCGTAAATCGACATAAAAAGTTTCGTGCCTCGAGAAAACCGTGTCAACAGTCATCCGCTGGCCGAAATGGCGTAACTGCTTTCAGAGATTTGAAGGATTATTGGATAACAACTCCCGTGGCGTAAATGCATATGCCCAAGTATCGTCTATACATCTACGTAAGATTAACCTTAAAGTTGATAATCTACGACTCCCTGAAACGCAAATCTTTTGTCTTCTCTGATCGGTTGTTTTGAAGACTTTTCAGCTCTTTGGTGGAGCTTAGTGACACCCATCGGTCAAAAGGAGGATTTACAAGGGGAAAGTCCAGCGTTTAGACATCGGGAATCGGAGAAAGTGAATTTTTAATACGAATTATTTTGTTTTTATTATTGTTGTTATTCTTTCAAACAAAGGAGTGCGTGCATATGTCAATAAAAACCACCATGTATCTTAGAAAACAAACTTTACTTCATGAATTTTCATGACATTTGTGCCGGACACGTGGAGAGATCAAAACAAACATATCCATCACATGATACACTGCTTTGATTTGATTTGTGTTTTGTGTTGTTGCCATTTCCAAGAACTGCAAAAATCCATTCCTCTCGCGAAAGTACACCAAAACAACAGTACGTCACTTCATAATAACACTACAATGAGCGTAAATTGATACAAATGAATGAAAAAAAAAATCACACTGTAAACTTTACAAAGCTGTAAAAAAAGGTTGTAGATCGAAAACCTTGGATCAGAAATAGCAAAAAAAAAAAAAAAACAGAAAGAAATCCAAGTGTTTATGGCTCAAGAGTGCAGAACATGTGCAAAGTCATCACGCACTGATCTCCTCACACGCAACCATACATTCATTCTTTAAATAATCACGATTGAGTGTTTGCCGTTCCGCAAGCTCGAACAGACAGGAACACAATAAAAAAACAAACGGCATGAGCAATGGCAAAAATCACAACATCTGGAACCATCTTACCAAAGCCTCCACAGATGTCTCGCTTGTGAGCCTACAAAGAACAAATCCTTCAGGCCTTCATTACCAGAGTGGAAATGTGAATCAGATCTGAGCGAGTAGTTTTACATGATCTTTTCAACCGTAAGTGCAACACGTAGCTACAGCGACATCGATGCTGTGATGAGATGATTCTGACTCGAGTATACAGTAATTACAGCATTTCTCACTTATTTCTTTTCTCTGTGCGGCAAGAGGCAGGAATGTTCAGTGTGAAAAAGTCTCATCACACCAGAGTTGGTTTTATTACGCAATTATGCTTCGTTCACAGTTACTCTGATTATCACGGCGGCTCGCTCTAGAAAAACGTCACGTCCAGCCATCTCCAATACAGTGAAACCTCATGGCAAACAAACGGGCGAGAACGTTCAACTCAACAAGTGTGATGCCTCTTGTAGTGCTGGGTGTGGTGCTGTGCCGTTCCTCTGGTGCATTTCTCAGATGATGTTCCACGTGTGTCTATGTTCTGAGTCAAACGAATGAGGAGAAGCCCGTGACAGGAGTCCGTGATCCAGGCGCGGGCTGACCTGCGGGGGTGTAGACGCCCCCCACGCTGTGCTGCGTCACCACCGTCTGATAGTAGGAATCGCTGTCCGCAGTGGCACAGTCCTCGTAAGAGCAGGCCAGCGTTTGCTTCAGCCCCTTCTGCTGCCGCTTCCACGAGTTGAAGTAGGACGGGTCGCTCATGTAGTGGTTCACGAACGAGTGTTTGATCGGCTCCTCTTCACACTCACTGTCCGTGGCCTGATGGGACAATCAGGCACATGACATATGGCTGAGATGGAAGGTATGACACGGCCGGCTGGAGGATGAGGTGATAATGTGACACTCTACCTCGGATTCCGTCATGTCGGCAGCTCGCTCTGTAAGTGCCGTGCTCTCTGTGGAGACCACGCCGTTGTAGTTGCTGCAGATTTCTTCGTCGGAATAGTGCAGTCCGGCTGGGTTGGGCCGAGGTGGCGACCTGCTTGAGTCGACAAGACCAATGTGAGGATTAGGAAGTCTTGGGGCATTTTAAAAATTGTTTTATTTTAAGATTAAAGATGGTAAAATTGGAAAATAAAAAACAAAAAAAACCCCAAAACAAACCAGTAAAAAAAGAAAAATCTAAATATCAAGTATTTTACTTTTAAGTACTTGTGTGAATCAATGCACGCACCCATTTAAAATAAAATGTACATTTTTTTCTATTTTCTGCAACTATTTTTACTACTCAAGTATATTTCTATTTTAATACATTCTATTAACAAGGTGTCATGTCTAGAGTTTTGGGATTTGGAGCTAAACACTTGATAGTCAAAACAGAAATGACCAGTTTTATAATGTTTTATCTGTTTTTCTGTAAAATGTTTGTGAATGAGGGCAAGGAAAACCTATTTACATTTTATTTCTATTTGTAACTTATAATTAATTAAAAACTAATTTATACAGATATACGTATACTGAAGATAAAATGATGCCTACTATATATGCAACTTTTAAATATACTAATATAAATAAATGCTACTATAAATAACATCAATGAAATAATACTAAATATAAAAAGATTGTGTAAAGTGTTTTTAGGGCTTTAAAAAACCTCCCTGACGTCATTTAATAGCTATCACAGAGAGTAGGGCACATAAATGTCTTATTAAACACAATCATATTTACTGCTTGCTTTTTCTGGAGCGTTACTGCGACGACGAAAGTGCTGGATTTAATAAACAAAGCTGGATCTATAATGAGCCTGTTTTACGCTGGAACAGTCACGCTTGCTCAATAAGCAAAGCCTTATTCACATGCTAATAAGCAATCACAAGCACGTTCCTCGCAGACGAGTGGCGGCGTTACCTGGTGCCGTTCTTCCTCAGAAAGACGCCCTTCAGCTGGACCGGACGATTGTTGAGCTCCAGCGCCGTGAAGCCTCCGTTGTCCAGGGTGACGGCCTCATCCATCGTGGACACGTCTTCACCTGCAGCGGTCAGCAAATCATCATCACGGCAAACATCGCCACACACTAACTCAGTCTTCCTGAAACATGCCTTCGGGATTACAGCAACACCTCACCTTTCTATTAGCCCGTTTCCGGATTAACCAAATGTAATTTGGTTCCTAACTGGGTGCATTTCTGCTCGAGATTTGCGCCTCTCGAAGGCACATAATTATAACAACTGTGCTGATTTCTTTTTATTGTTAGTGTGAAAGGTGTAAGTAAATCCTTACTACATTACCAACTAGAACTTTAGTTTGATTTAACCTCAGGCCTAAAATCACATATTGACACTCAAATATGCCAACACAGCTGTGAGACCCAGCAAAAGGCTCCCATGGGGCCCCGCTTTGGTACTAAAATATAGCACGTGAGGCGTCACTTTGACCCCACTTTAAGTGTCTGTACACACATACACACACACACACACACACACACACACACACACACACACACACACACACACACAAGAGTGAGTGAGTAATATTGGAAGTGTGTGGTAACATCGGTTTTCAGTTTTTACGTAAAAAGTAATTTTGATGATGAAAAAATGTCAATCATTATCAACAACTAGTTCGCTTAACATGTGTAATTACATTTGAAAAAAAAAAAAACATGCTTCAGGAACGTGACGAGTCATAATTCCTTTTTAAGATGTTGAAATAAGCAATTGTTAACATTTACGGGATGAGAAATGGAAGGCGCTTTGGGTTTAAGATGGAGGTGTATCTGCAATGCTTTGGGCAAACAGTCATCAGCTCTTTCCAACTCAGATCACCTGTTCCACAACTCTTGTACTTCCTCCTCTGGCTGTGCAACACCAGGCTGAAGACCACCAGCAGGAGCAGAATGAGTCCACACAGACCCAACACGATCACAAACCACCACTCCTCGTAAAACAGCGTGTCCAGTTGACCTGATGGGAGGAAACAACAGACATAAAACACACAAGAACTACGTAAACTGTGCCACACAGAGTCTCTATTGCGAAACTCAACCCATGTGACTTCACAATCTTCCATATTGAGCAGAAGTGCAGTTATCTCCTTATCTCCAGCGCTCTGGAGCAAAGGAGAGCGTGGCCCAAATGTGCCAGAAGTCTCCTCTGATGGACGGCACTGACGGAGGGATTGAGCTGCAGTGACATCAGCCCGTGGGATGAATATTTTAGTCCTATAACACTCTAGCTGTTGATAACACGCTTTGCTTTTCATTTACAAACACACCTCCAGCACATTCCCCACGTCGCATTAATCACTTGCTGAGGCAACGGAGCGGGTTTTCTTGAAAGTTCTCGCCAGTGGCCACAGAAAGACACTAAGTGAAAAAGAGACTCCAAAGAAAGTCCTTTATCCAATGATTCGCCTTTTCTGTGATGTTTGATTTTATTTGAGGCTTGTGTTTAAATGCAACATGAGTACGGTTTTCCATTTGGAATTATATTACAACCCCTAAACTATGGTGTTTCATCTGACCAACCTTCAGGAATGTTGAGCTACCAAAAAGCTGGAGTAAAACAAAAGCGTGTGTGGTTCATTAAATTATTATCTAGTATTGTAAAACAAAACTCCAGCATTTATTGTCTTCCATATGATATTGTGGGATAAGGCCACTGACTCAGAGCTCAGAGTCCATAAACTGGGATTAGTGATCAAGATGGCCTTACTCAAGGAATTTAGCCTGAAGAAAATAGTTTACAATAGTAAAATCAGTAGCTAATACAAATTTTCATATAGAGAGCAATGAAAATGAAAATTGTGAAATTTCAAGTTCAATTCAATTCAAAATCACAAGTCTAATATTAAAATATAAAAAATGTAAAAAAACAAAAACAAACGTTACTACCCATTTACTTTTACTTTTGAAAACTTTTACTTTTTTCAAACACTTCACATCAAAAGCGTTCTGATGACTCATGAAACAGGCCTGGAGTGGTGTGTAATTACCTGACATGGCAGCAGAGGGCGCACTGGGCTCACCATAGCCAAACTCATTGATGGCCAGCACTCGAAACTGATAGCTGATGCCCTGCCGCAGGCGGTCCAGACTCACCGAGTGTGAGGTGCTGGTGGGTGGCAGGTTTCGCACAAAGGTGTCCCACAGCCCTTCATCTGCAACAGGGGAGGAAGGTCATTTCTAGTTCAAATGTAATCAAACACCAAGTTCATTTTCCAGGTCTTATTACACTTGCTTAGCAGATGCTGGCATCAAAAGCTGGCAGCAGCTGTTTCGATGCCCGGCATGTATATTTGGGTGTATTTCAATCTACCCATGATGACATGCAATGGGCAGTTAGGGAAATGAATGACAGCAACAATGGCTATTTATTCATAAACAATATTGCAGACCTGATATAGAGGGATGAACAAGCCCAAAAAAGGCATTGGCTACTAAATTAGGTTCAAAATGATGGTTTGTCAGGCTAGAGATTTAGACAAATGATTTTATTGACTGATATGTTGGTCTAAAAATCAGAGAGACTGCTTTCCTGTTTTTCAATCTGCACTCATGAATTCAATGCTCATGGACACATACGCCATTAGATGCAATGTCTGAAAAAATTCATGAAGCTGGTCATGTTAAACATGTTTCCTCAATAAGGACACATTGTTTCTACTTCTTTAACTAAAAAAATGTTTATGAAAGATAATAGTAGACCTAAGTAGAAATGAAGAAACAGCTAAAAAGTAGAAGACAGTAAAATGAAGACAAAGAAAAATTGAGCGAATTCTGAAGAGTATACATTTAGACAAAACATATAGAAGCAGTTGATTTCTGTGGATAGAAGTCAAAGTCTTTAGACTCATTTAAAGGTGAAATAACGATTCTACAATGAACGGTGAGTAGACGTCAAGCCAATGAAAAGAGGATGAAAGTTGAAAGATGAATCCTAATTAAAGTCAAGGGGAAAAATGTTATGAATAAAAACACAAGGAAAATATGAAAGAATTAAACTTTGCATACGAGACGAGGAGTCAAGGACACACGTTTACAAAGTAGATCAACATTTCTGCAATGAATGTTGACAAAATGAGGATGCTTGGAAGATGACTCCCATTCAAAGTCAATGGGAAAAAATTGACATAAAAAAGTTACATCGAAGGGACGATGAAATAACCTTGAAGATGACACAAGGACTCATATTGAGGAAGCAATTATACGGCAAATAGTAGAAGACTAGTTCACAAATGAAACGTGATGTAAATAAAAATTGTAATAAAATTAATAAGAATAATAAGAATGACAGAACAGGAACTCAATATGGTAGAATGTAAAAGAGAAGCCATACCAGAGGGCCGCGCTTCAATGACATATCCCGTCACACGTCCTGCTCCGGTTTCTCCGGGCGTCCACTGAATGTTGAGCTTGGATCCCTCCTTGGCGATCGACATTCCGACGGGGGATCCGGGAGACCCTATGCACATCGGACAACATGTTGGGAACCGAAAAGTTCCAGGTAGGACCTCCAACCCTAGACAGCGCTGCTATAAAGCAAAAATCCAATTCCAGCGCTTGCTGTGAAATATTGATCCATACGTGTCTTTTCCCAGCCTGGATTTCTGGCACCTCTCACGGAGAAGCGAGTAATGTAAGCAGCGCTAACAAACAGAGAGCTGAAGAGTCTTCCTGTTGTGTTTGTTTGGATGTGCGGCTCACCTTTGACAGGACCCGCTGTGATGTTGGCCTCTGCCTCGGGCCCGTAGGCGATGGTCTTGGCCTGCACGCGGAAGCCATAGGTCACGCCTTTGGTCAGGTCACGCACCTTCAGCCAGCGCTGCCAGCTGCCGCGGATATCCACCGTTACCACTTTGGTCACACCTAATACACACATAAACTCCACATTACACACTCTTCTGAGAACATTCCCCCCTCACCTTCTGAAAACAACTTTTCAAAGCTACTGCAAACTACAAACCCTGACTGCTCCACCAGCTGCTCCGCTTCTTTAGGAAAGATTCATATTTACCGCTTCATTAAACAGCGTTTGAGAAAGGGCCAAGAATACACATAGAAAGAAGAGGAAGCCAAAGAAAAGCACGTAGTCTGCTTTTATTAACACGCTTCTGCGTAGAATCCCATAAATAACCTCACACACAATTGCGGGATGCAAAACTGTGTAGTAAGCAATACAAACACGGTGAATATTCCGCTTCTAAGATTTGACGCAGCATCACTGGAACATCCACGAGATGCTTTAAAGAATAAAGTATGTGAGGAATGAGGAGATATATCAGCTGACCTTGGATAGAGGTGGTGGGCTCGTAGACCACCCTGTAGCCCTCCACCACGCCGTTAGGGGACAGCGGGAAACCCCAGGACACGTTCAGAGAGCTGCTGGTCACCTCGGTGAAACTGATGAAACTGGGAGAACTGGGTGCTGAGAGAGCAGGAGGAAACCGGAAAGCAAAAGTGTTGCACAAATCAGTATAAAACAGCAAAAATACCTGACATTTCATGCACTTTCATTTACCTTTCATTTATGTTCAAAAACATTTTTTTTACATTTTTAAATACAAAAAAAGTTTTGATTTTTTTGTTTTACATTTTTACATTTAAAATTGTTCTATCTTAGGGAGATGGAGCCAACTATCAATTCTGGGCCTGAGGCGAGACACATCCTAGTTTGTTGGCCAACCAATCACAGAGACACACGCACACTTACACACTTGCTCACAACTATGAACAATTTACCACACTCCAATTATCCAATTAACACATTTTGGACTTTGGAAAACACAACTGGAAACCCAGAGAAAATCCAGGCAAACTTCACTCAGAAAGGCACCGAGCGAGTTTTGAACATGGTCTCAAACGGGTCAAAGCAAACTGTTCTGATAAAAATCTGGGGTCAAATGTTTCAGCCGTAACACAACAAGAGAAAGCTTAACGAGTTTAATGAATTACTAAATTAATTAATTCACTTCACTTGTAAAGACATGTAAAAAACAGCTTAAAACTGGGCTTGTCCAATCAGATTGAGTAGATTTATGTGCTGGAAACACAAATGTGAGCACAGTTCTCTCTCTCGCACACACACACACACACACACACACACACACGCACACACACACACACACACACACAAAATGTAAATCTGCCCTGTGACGCAAGTGTCTGCTGGAGGGAACGCCAAAGACAGGTAGACGGGCCGCGTTCCCCCTGTTTGAACAAATGAGGTCACATCAAGACCATTTGAATAATTTTCCGATTGTTTTTTGAGGCGTGTTGCTGGTAACGACTTCCTTCCTTTCATTTCAGAGAGGTGGAGCCCGAGGTCAAATCATTTCCCGCTTCTGCGTAATTCATTTCGGCAACATTTCCAAAGTGAACGATTTAATGCCGAGCACATGAATTGCTAATGTGAATGATGCAACGGTGACATAATGGCGCATGCACGGAAATGCGATCAGGTGTCGGCCTGGTTTCCATGCATGGAGAACAGCAGAGCGCGTAGTGAACCTGCTGCCCTTGACACGCTGTCTGCCGTCAGATTTATAGCTCCGTCTTTAAATGTGTAACGCCTGGTGCTCGGGTCACAGGGAGCCTCCATTAGCAGCCTGGAATGGGAGTTTAATGGCTCTTAACGGGATTTGCGCTGAAGCTCACCTGCTTGAAGAGTGCGCCCCCTTCTGGGCTCGCTAAATGGACCGTCCCCTGCAGCGTTAAAGGCGGACAGCTTCACCATGTAGTACGTGTAGCTGGTCAGGTCCTTCAGTCTCGTGCTTGTTTCAGGCCGGAAGAGAATTTTTACTCTCTCAGTCTCATTCCTGCTGTCCATCTCCCAGTAAAGAACCTACAAGAAAAATAGGGTGCGTAGGAGGGTGATAGATAGATAGATAGATAGATAGGTAGGTAGGTATGTAGGTAGGTAGGTAGGTAGGTAGGTAGGTAGATAGATAGATAGATAGATAGATAGATAGATAGATAGATAGATAGATAGATAGATAGATAGATAGATAGATAGATAGATAGGTAGTAGGTAGATAGCTATGCTAGATAGATAGGATGGATGGATGGATGGATGGATGGATGGATGATGGACGGGCGGGCACAGACAGACAGACAGACAGACAAACAGAAAGACAGATAGATAAATACATTAGAAAGAAAAACAGATAGACAGACAGAAAAAAAACAGACAAGTGCCTTATTAAGTGGAAATGAGAAAATTCACAAACAATGACATCACCGTACAAATACCCCTTAAAATGAACTTTGATTAGCGTACGCTACACGTTCCTCAAAAGTAAAATGTGATGAGGAAAAGATGTTTTACCATCACCTCAACAGATTTGTAGTTTCTAAGCTGATCATGCGAAACAATGTATTCAAAGAAACCGACAGGGATCTTTGGATTTACATGAATATGCGGCTTTATTGTGCAACTTCCTTCTCATTTCAATATCAAGTTCATGTATATTTCAACAGAATTTCACTTAGCCAGAGAGGCAATTATTAATTCATGTAACAAACCAGCGGGCCTGTAAAATACATCGTCGTACCATAATGATTAAGGTGAACTAGAAAGCAACGGATTACAGTAACTGGTATGTCCAGGAGAGAGCAGAAGAAGGGATGAGATCTCACCTTATATCCCTGAATGATGCCGTTTTGGGTCTCGGCAGGAGGCGGCTCCCACTGAACCTCCAGCTGAGTAGATGAAAACGTGTTGATCTGGATGTTCTGAGGAGCAACAGATGGGGCTGGAAATGATACAGTAAAATACATTAGAATACACTACAATGGAAATCTGCCAGCAGCTTCATCGCCCTAGTCTGCATTTCCAAAAATCAACCTGATTATAAGTTTGTATTAACAGTTTAAAACACTCAAATGAGCAAAACAAATGACAAATTGTGTCACTCTTATAATCACTTAAATTGTGGACAACACTTTACATCCAATAATCCATCTTCTGGATTGCTTATTCCATTTCTAGGTGAAGGGGGGCTGGGCCAATCCCTGGACGGTTGGGGAATCAATCACAGAGCAGATCACACAGGATAATTAATGACCAATTTTCCAAACTCCAATTTACCTGAATTCATTTGGACTATTGGAGGGAATCTGAGACCCGGAAGAAACCCACGCAAGCACTAAGAACATGTTCCACACAAAAAGGCCTTAAAAATGTGACAGACCCTGCTTGCTAGAACCTTGTTCTGTTCTGACCATGATTCCAATTGCACAAAAATAGCTTCTGTAGAAATAAAAAAATAAATAAAAACAGGAATATACTCTAACATGGCATATGCCCTCTGTTGCATCTACGTTAAATGTCATTTATGAAAGTGGGTGAAAAATACACAGGACTTATCTGTCATAAATCACAGCCACCGACACGGCCAACCAAGACAGCCGGTGAGAAAAAAAGGTGAGTTTAATAAGACCAAAACAAAACCTGTGATAACTCTGAGTGTGACAGCTCTTCTATTTTAGGGACTTGAAAGTTGAGTTTACGTGTAGTAAAGCGAGCTGAATCATTTATGAGCGGGAATGAATTACGGCTATGGACAGTGAAGTTCAAGAGGGGTTGGCAAGAGACTCGATTGAATGAGCTGTTATCATAAAACACAGACCGGCTTGGTTCCAACATTTAAGGAGCTGGCTGGCTGTCCGCAAAGATACGGCCACTGGAAAAGAACCAACCACTTATAAAGAGTTTCACATTTCAAGAAATCCACATTCTCTAAAACTGCTCCCTCAAAGCAAACTTAGCTTGTTAGCATGAAGCTAACAATGCTAATGCAAAGAACTTTGCACAGTGAAAGATTTTATGGCTGATGCGGTGCGTAGAATGTTTAGTTTGCTAGACACTGGACTAGAAAAAAACGTTTTTGGAATCTGGGTGAATCTTTATGTGGAAGATTCACTCATAAATCCGAAAGATTGTTCACTGGAACAAGGGTCCAAAGCCTCAGGAAGCTTGAAGGGCAAATCTTGACCTTCATGAAGACTTTTCCTCCTCGTTCAGAGCCAGCAGCATCGGAGTGTTTGTCTAAGCCTCATCAGACGTAGCCAACCTGCTGGTGTTAATAAGCAGGAAATCCATTTGTTTGTGTGGCACCTCCGTCTCCTCGCTGTTGGGAGTAATCTCCACGCACGGCCCCTTCTAATGATGCTGTTAATAACCTGAAGCTGATAACCCTGACTGCTCCACCAGCTGCTTGAGTTCTTTATGAAAGATTCAGATTTACTGCTTCATTAAACCCCTCAAAAGAAGGGTCCAAAAATAAAGCAAAGGTGAGGAGAAAGAAAAAAGAAAAAAATCCAAACACAACCTGTTCAGCCAAAACACTAACTACAAATGTATTCATCTCCATTAGAGAAACTTCTAGAACACATAAGCCCTGATTTGAAAAATCAAAGTAGTAAGAAGCATGTTAAATCTATTATAAACCTGTACATTTATTTAAAAAAAAGCATACAAAATTATAAAAGAATGTAAAAAAATAATAATACACATTTTGTAGTGTATTAAGAATAATAAAAAGAGGTTTAATAATGCTGTGCCTTATAAAAACATACAGTATTCAGTAAAATAAATGAATAATTTTATAAAATAAACAAACTTTATGGTAATTACTTATTGGTAATAAATCTGAAAATTATTAACGCTCTTTCTATATTTGGGTCATAAGGACCCAGAAATAGAAATGGTTATCTAATGAAATGCTTTAATTAAATATTTGATATACCAAAACAATTAAACCAATTATATATACATATATTTACTTATTTAGTCAGTGTAATACAGCATTTACTTCCATCCCATTACAATCATGCATACAATTATGCTTGGCCCTTCTGTAGTAAATATTTTAGCACATTACAGTTAAGAAATTCGCAACCAATCTGGTCAATGATTGGCTGAAATGTAACTGTGTGGCTAGACGTGTCAGTACGAGTGGAACGAAAAAGCAAAAACCACTGTTCGTACGTACGTACATTATATAGCAATTTACCCGAGTGTCATTGGTTTAAGTGTTGGCTTGAAGTGCAGATATAATGTATCTATTTGCAGGCTGTAGAAAAAGCATGTTCCCCTATTAAAGTCCTTCCCATTGATCATGTAAGATGCCCCACATGAATATAGATTTGTTTCTGGCTGTGTAAGTAATAAACATCCTTTCGTCTATACTGTACCCAATAAAACAGCACAATTATCAGATTCCGGAGCAGTAGTTGGAATGCCATCCGCCGACTTCCTGTTCTGGCAGCTCATTAGTTGCAGCTCTCCAGTCTACATACAGACAGCTGGATGGTACTCAAGTCAATAAATGTACAGGAGAAAATGACCGCTTCTAGAACAACCCAACTACTTGAACTTCACTTTAAATTGACTTTCTAAATCCAGCAGACGCCTCAGACAGTCACTGAGTTTACATGGGTTATCAAAGCTCAGTCATCCATTATTAGGACGCTTCTTCTATTTCTGGGGCATGGGGACTGATCTCGGATTCTCATGGCCTGAAGCAAACCAACTGATTGCCTAAAACCTGAATCTCAAACCCCAAATTTTTTTGGCTGGTGAAAGAAGACTAGAAGACTACTCAAATATTATTTCAATCAGATTAAGTATAAAATAATAAAGTGCAAATGAGACCATGAACTCAAACAGAGCAGAACTTGGCTTGGTTGTAATAGCTTTTCGGAGGCCAGAATATATCTCCCCGGGCTCTAAAATGAGATTTCAGTAGAAAATATGCTTGCCTGTGACAGTTACAACAAAAGTTAATTGATCCAGCACAAAGCCTGCTCTTTCAGATGGTTTTCTGTCACATTAGTCAGAATCGCAGCATAACTCTGGCTCTCTGTCCTGAAATTCCCTCTTAATGTCACTCCGCTAGGAAAAATATAATTCGTTTCTGACAGCTCGTGTCACGCTAATTCCCCGAAGGGCTTCAGGAGAACATTTCAGAGCAGGCCTCCATCAACAGTGGTCAACAACATCTGTCAAGGTTGAGTCGGGATGGTGCTCCGCTTTAAATATGACTCTATCAATAACCCGTGTTTCTCCAGGGATGCATTTTCGTCAGGGCTAGTTTCACTTTTCACTAAAGCAGTTCAGGATTCCTGTTGATTAAAACCATGGCCAGCGTTTACTCCGCCGACCGCTCACACACACACGCTCAGTTATATTATTTTATAAATAAAATAACCATCTTAAGGAGAATTTGTATTCCTGACGTATGCAGCCACAGCTGATTTCTCCGGCCTGTCTGGGTCAGACGAAGGCTATTGTTCCCAGATGTTTGTGCCTTCTTCAGATATACTGATATGTGACTGTGTCTCAGAGGTCGTTCCTCACTCATAGCGCTGTCCATTCATGATATTCCTCTTCCTACGTACTTTTATGATTATGCCAAACTACATGTCTCTCTTCGTTAGCCAGGCCTTGTGATTTCCTTCTGATATGATATCGGACTGTGAAGGACACTCGACTAGTTTGAACTAAAGCTGCTTCAGATGACACGTACATTTGGGCCAAAGGTCTACAGCCTTTCAAAACATCCCAGTAGTTCCTGAAATTTGTATGAATTTTACTTAAAGTTCACCTACGTAAGATAATATCTGTACTAGAGTTTGTAATTGCGTGTTTAATAATGTTATTCTCATGATGATACTATGTGAAGACTATGTGGATATGATCAATACCTCATGCCCTTCACCCATCATGTTACAAATCCCGTCGCCCGCTGGTAGTAGCACGCCATGTGACGTAATATTGGGTATAGTACGAAAAATGAGTTCTTCCTGTATTGACTTCAGTCATGTTTTTGCATGGGAATAACTGGTTATTCTTAACATGACTCACATTTCCGTTTCCGAGAGAACTACCGAACGAGAGAGATGTGCGCCGTCGTGGTAAGAAAATAACTTTGAATAATAATATTAAGAAGCCCAATTCTAACAAAGAACGACTTTTGTTTCCGAACGTTCTTACCTGCTTCTCCGACAAACACTTCCACTGGAGCGCTCGGTGGGCTTTCACCCACCACATTGTAGGCCGTCATCACAATCTCATAGCGCCGGTATTTCTGCAGCTCTGATGAAAAAGAAAATTCATTAGATCTGTGGTGTGGGACAAAAGGGAGAAACCATCTGATACCATGAAGCTGCCAGACAACTAGATGTTCCAGAGCGGAAAGATTGCAGTCGGCTAGAAAGGAAATCCTAATTTTCCAGTATTAATGAGAAGGTCCATTAAAGAGCACGAGAGTACTGATAGTGTGTGTCTTGAGTCTTGGGCAGCATGTTATAGGATTTACTTAGAATATCTCAAGGCCAAAATGTTCTTGGCTGGAATAGATGGATTAGAACAGAACGTGTATTTGGGATTACACACTCGGCCGAAGGGAGCCGGAATATTTTGGACTTCAAAGGCCGTCTTGACAGAAATGAGGAAGACGACTAAATGAAACTTACGTGTTAGCTCAAATTCCGTTAATGAAGGATTGCTGACGGTCTTCACAGTGCTTTTGGCTGCGGAGGGAAAAGGAGCGAAGGGTGAGGAATACATTACTGCAGAAGCCGCAGAGATGGAAACATACAAATCAAAGGGATATTTCATCATGGCAGTAAATCTTTGGTTTTCAAAGTTGCTCATCACACACTTCTCTCAGAGATTGATGAAAGTCCACAATGCGCGTCTCGCTTCTTCGTGCACCCCAATCAAACGGCACCAGAAACCAAAGAGCCCCGGTGATTAATGATTCAACAGTCAATACTGAGCGCTATATCAAGAGCTGTGGACCTAATAAGACTTTTAAAACATACACTGCGCCCACATCAACCCCTGGAAACTCAATTTCAATTAAAGAAATCTTAAAGGTCAAGAAAAAGAAGAAAAAGACATGATGGTCACTGGCTTCTGGAGGTCTGGAAAGACGTGTGAGTAAAACTGAATTTCATCAGGAATCAGATTTTTTAATTGCTCTGGTAAAACTACTGTTCTTTTTCCTTACTATTGTATTTTCCAAATAATAAAATGAGAAAACACATATCTTTGCACAATTAAAAATAAAAGTGGCGTCATTGGCAATATTGCCACTAGGGACCGCTCACAGTCTGCATTGTTTTACGTTTCTCATGTTGTCGACTTCTTAGTCAAGTGTTTTTAGCCCCCGTGTTGCCTAGTTGTCAATGTTTCTTTAGTGTTTTCAATATTTTGTAATGTGTAATGCATTTTGTACTAGAAAGATTGAGTAAAACGAAGGTGTTGGTCAATATGGCCACTAGGGACCTTATCGAAATCGTGCTTTGTATTTAACCATCCTGTGAAGACACACGCAAACCCGGAGCAGTTGGCGGCGCTAAGCTGTGGTGCCCAGGGGCATGTGGGGGTCTTGCATGTGGGTCATTCAGTTCTAGAACCTACCGGACCGGGATTCGAACCTGCAACACTTGGGTGGCAGGTCCAAATCCCCACCGCAACTGTGTTTATAACAAAACAATACACTTTCAGACACTAACACACATGCACACACACACACACACACACACACACACACACACACACAATCACTCAACATGCCCACACAAAGACACGATTCACAACTACGCACATAAAACGAAGCAATTACCAGAATTTATATTTTCATACTAAAATATGTTAACTAATGTGGTTATAGATGTACATTTTGACAGTTTAACATTTTTAAATGTGTTCTGCGCCGGAAAATCCAGTATCTACACTATGTTAAACATAACCACCCCGTGTTCCAAAAGACAAGAGGGAATGAAAGCCATTTCTGAATTTGAAAGACGCAAATTGACTGGATTTCAGCAGAACACTTCAGGAAGTGACAGGGACCTTGTTAGCTTTTGGAGTGCCGGCTAACTTTTCAATGTAAGCTGTTAAGCTGGAACAAATAGAGCAGAGCTCCGGTAATTTCCTCCTGGCATTTAGGCCGATTTCTGCAGAGAGGCACTTTTGCCACTTAACGGACCTGAGATTTTAACATGAGACGAGTGGAGAGATGGCACTCCCAACCTGACCAGTGCGCAACACAGAGAAAGGAATTAAACATGCCGTCGTGCTCGGCAGCTCCGGGCTGGTGCATTTAAATGCTGTCAACACTGCTGAGTCCAATTTGTCCAAGGAGATTTAGCAGCCGGATCCGGACTGCGGGGGGAAAAAAAAGCGGCCGGTGGCAGACTCAGCGCTGAACACTCGAGCTCAAAGTCATGATTCCGGCACCTCGCACCGAGCGAGCACGTAATGAGTTCACCTACGCTCAGCTCAGCCAGCCATCGGAAAATCATCCCCCCTGCAGGGGAGGGGTGTCCAAACATTCCCACAGCTTTGAACAGCCTTCGTCGTATTGGCACAAGCCTCGTAACTCGCTTTTCTAATTTCGCTGCTTTCGACAACGGTGCCTCAGTTTTATTTCAAAAGTCTTTCTTTCAAAGCATCAAAACGCAATATTCATCTCGGCACACAGGCGTCAAAAAGTGCGAAAAAGTTACGGAATTCATGGAGAAATGGCCTTTTTTAAAGAATGTGCTCAAAGCAGCAGCTATAAATCACGTCAGCGGCGCGGGTTACCTGTCAGTTCGCCGCGGAGCACGGAGCTGTTGACGCTCCTCTTTGACTCCATCGGAACGCTGTCGTACTGCAGCTCGCGGTAGTAGAGCCGATAGCCCACCAGAACACCATTCACGCTCTCTTCCTTGGGCGGCTGCAAAGACAGATTACATTAAAGGTCACATTCCGCAAGATTCCCTCGCAGGCCTTATTAAAGAACACCCCGATAAAACCGCAAGACTGACAGACGCTGCTGACTGATCTTGCCGTGCACGTCCGAGGTGGCCGCAAAACGGATGAGATAAATAAAAGATGAGGATTTAATTTCTGCGCCACTGAGTCTGTTGGTAATTAACAAAGCTGCCTACGGTTGGCCTGATAAAGCAGAGTGTGGAGATCCAGGACTCACAGGTCAGTGAAGAAAGGTTTCAGCTACTAATTAATATCCCCTCAGATTGCAGGTTCGCCATGGTGCCGGACTATTAATTATCCGGGGCTTGTGCGCTCTGTAAATGTGCAGGTATCAATACTGTTGGCGTTAATTTATGCAGACCCGCGCCAGGAATACTAAGCGATGCGGAGCGGGCCGAGCCAGGCTGCGTATTGACGGGAATCAGATCATTAAACAGAACAGGGCTGTAATTTAACCGCGCCGGCCACGCGTGGGAATTCTCCTCGGGTGGAGCCGGTTTGTTATCTGGCCATCGGTTAAACGTAATGGGGGTGAGAAGTTGACTTGACCCGGGGAGGCGTGAACTCTTTATTACCTGCCACTGCACCAGCACTGATGTCGTCGTGGAGGGTTTCACGGCCAGAATCACTGGCGAATCGTCAGGAACTGCAGTCGGGCAAGAAAACACACACACACACAGACACACAATTTGACAATGAAGCTCTTGGAGATAAAAAGCATGCCATTTGCTTGACATTTCCCAGTCAAAACATTGCAACTTTTTCAAAAGCAAATTGAATTTTATCATGAAATGAATAAGAAACTGTGGCAGAAACAATAGTTGGGAAACATTAAAAAAATGTTTTTAATGAAAGTGTCTTTTTTACCACAATGCTAAAACTAGGGAAAAGGGGAAAAGGCTATTTTGCATAACAAAAATGTTTTATTTTATGAAGATTATTTATCAACACTGTAATACTGAGAAAACTATATTTGTGTGTATATTTATCATTTCTAATCCAAAATGACTATAAAACTAGTAACAATAAATATACGTGTGTGTGTGTGTGTGTGTGTGTGTCCATATACACTGCATACAGTATAAATACTATTATGCTATATATAGAATTTAATACATATACTGTACTTATAATGCTATATAGTGTCCTTGGGCAAGACACTGAACCCCACAAGCCCCCCGGGCGCCGCACTGTGTGGCTGCCCACTGCTCCGAGTTCGTGTCGGATGGGTTAAATGCAGAGAAAAAAATTTCCCCACTGAGGGACTAATAAAGGTTGAATTATTATTATTATTATTATTATAGTGTCTTATGCTATATATATAGATTACACAGGGTATAAAGATTTATAGTTTATTGCTAACTTACTTTTTGTTATGGTACACTACACACACATACACACACACACACACACACACACATTCCTGTCAATGTGTGTTTGCTTACAAACTAAAATATGATTTATATTACATATTGTATATATTAGTTTGTCACACAATATATAATTTTATATTGTTATGTCTCATAATATTCTTATGTACAATAACCACACCACAAAAAAAGCAGCTTATTCATTTGAGTTGATTAAAAAAAAAAGAACCACCTCGTATTAACCACACATATTCACACAAATATCATCTAAAAGCAGAACACTTCAAGCCTTTAGAGAGAACGGAGGAGTTGAGCGTAGGGGAGTAACATCTCTAGCATTTACGTGAATCAATACGGCTCCAGACGAAGCCAATGGATTCCACACGCTCATTATTACTCACCATCTTGTAAAGTTGTAATTGCGTCCGTCTCTTGGCTGTACTTGCTTTCTCCGACGTCATTAGTCGCCATCATTCTCAGCTTGTAGGATGTGAAGGGTTTCAGCCTGAGGGATTGCACAGCTCGTGATCTCTCTCATATTGGACAAAGACCTTTCCCATCACAAATGATGTGGCTCAGCAGTGCATGCATGAGCTAGTATTTAGAAATGTCAGGGACACAATCCATTGAAGCCCAAGGGCGCGCGTTAGCAATTAGAGAGTTTTATCTTAAGCACTGGAGGCAGAGAGGTGAGCGAGTCACCAAGCGCTTCCAATAAAGACCGTTTCCTTAGAGGAGAAACAAACACGGAGATGCATCTGACAACCAGATCCAAACATCAGATGAACTTTTTTTTCTTGTGATTTTTGCACATTCTTAATTTAAATATGAAACAGATCTATCTATCTATCTATCTATCTATCTATCTATCTATCTATCTATCTATCTATCTATCTATCTATCTATCTATCTATCTATCTATCTATCCATCCATCCATCCATCCATCCATCCATCCATCCATCCATCCATCCATCCATCCATCCATCCATCCATCCATTCATGTCTCTATGTGTCTGTCTGTCTATCCGTCCATCCATCCATCCATCCACCCACCCCGTCTTTCTATATAACTGATCTAAGTTGATAGTTGTACATGCTATACAGAAAACAGAGTGAGTGAATAAGAAAAGAATAGAAAAGAAAACAGTTCGAGAATGAGAGAAACAGAGAGAAAGGTAGAGACAGAAAGAGAGAAAACATAGGTCAGTGAGGATGAGAGTGAGAAAATGAGTGTGGAGAGAAGGTTAAAATGTTCATGAAGTAAAAAAAAGTGTGTGTGAGAGAGAGAGAGACAGAAAGAGAGAAAGAGAGAGAAAGAGAGAGAGAGAGAGAGAGAGAGTTAGTGCGTGTGTGTGTGAAGGATAGAGAGCTAGAAAAGGGAGGGAGAAAGAGAAGAGAGATAAAGACAGACTGAAAGTGAGGGTAAACAGTGTGTCTAAAGATAGTTAAAAACAGAGTGTGGGAGAGAAAGAACACAAGGGAAAAAGTGAGAGAGAATATAGAGGAAATCGTTAGAGAAAGAAAAAAACAAAAATAATAGAGGAAAAGAAAAGGTGAAAGAGATAGAGTGAGAGTAAAAGAGTGTGAAGGTAAGGATAGTGTGTGTGTGTGGTGTGTTGTGGTGTGTGTGTGTGTGTGTGTGAGAGGAGAGAGAGAGAGAGAGAGATGTTGTTTGAGTACTGGTATGTTTACTAGGTAAATGAAGGGCCTGGTTGTGTCTGGTTAACCGTAACATTGTTCCCAGTGATGCTCCAAACCTAAAAGCCTCAAGCCGATGGAGACGTGAATCTGTCCCAAACAATCCATTTAGCAACAATCTGGTCATTTAAAAAAAGCACTCAAAAGCAAACGGCCGAGAGAGTTTTCAAGCGAGTGAAGAGAGTCGTAATCAAGATGAGACGCTTCTCCGAATGCATATAAAACACGGCTTCAACTGCCCATATAATCACAGCCGCAGCATAACTCACACACAAAGAGCCCGAGGTGCGGCGGCTCAAGGTGCTGATTGTTTCTTACTCCCTCAAATTGCATTGAGTATGATAAATTGTTGGTGAGGAAAAGGCTTCCAGGCATTTAATAACACATTTCCCACATAATCCTCCCAGTAAAGCCCATATAAGCTCCGGAGACGAAAAGCAGATCCGGAATGGAGATTAAAGCGGGTGAGTGGAGAAGAAGCTGACCTGTCCACCGCCCATGAGGTGTAGTTGTGACTTATGGCCAGGGAATGGTTGAGCCAGCCTCCGTTGGGCAGTTCTCGGGTTTGCAGGGTGAAGAAGCGCACAGGGGACAGGCCGTCTCCTCCTGGGATCCAGTTGAGCTGCAGCTTCCGGGCCTGAACTTGATCCTGAGGAGCTCGGAGATGCAGCGGAGGCTGTGGCCGCTCTGAGGGGGAGAGACGGATGAGAGGTCAGGGGTCGGGAGGATCTCGCTGACTGTTGTGGATCATGTGACGTGAGTCTCGTACTCCTGTCCACTTCAGTCAGTGCGCCGTGCCCTGGCCTCTGCCCCCCCCCACCCGTGTGACACGCCGCTGCGCGAACCCATCGATTTTAAATGGCAGAAATCAATACGGAAAGGCATAATTGTTTATTTAAAGTTGTGGCGTATCGACCGGCATTAAAGATGCACATCATGCGCGAGGAAAGCTATCGAAAGCCACATCTTCAATGGCCTTGTCTCGGCAGTTTCTAAAAGACGCCATGAAGCACTTTCCGGAGGTCAAAGGTCGACTTCACAACTAAACTTGTTTAAAACTAAGTCTCTACAGTCTTTTACAAGCAGTTAAATAAGTAAATAAAAATCTGTGTACTGATATAAAACTATATATTATGACTATAGGCACACTTATATAAGTCACAAATTATTGAGATGTTGAGACACACTTATGAACAAGTGTGCCATATTCTGAAAAATCCAAAATGTATAATACATTTTAGCTCTTGAAATCTTGATACTGAAATATAGAATTTGCTAACATTATAAATATATAAAATATATAAATATAGCTGACATTATTTGATTACCCATACATTTCGAACACCTACTGAACACCAGCTCTAGCAGTTGTTTCATGGGATGTGACTTGGCTCAAGATCAGAAATAATACAAATGTGTGTGTGTGTGTTTCAGTGGTGTAAAGTACTTCAGTAAATGGATTTTAAGTATTTTTTGGCTACTTTGTACTTGTACTGAAAATCTAAAAAGTTAAACAGCCTTTTCTCCCTACTCGACTACATTTTGGATTGATATGTAGTAGGGTAAAGGGTACATATACTCAAAGGACACTTACTTACTCGTTACATTGTGATTGTACACGACAAGTTGGCAACTTTTTGTACCGCAGTTCATTTCTTGAGCTATATAAGGATGCTATTTATGAGCTAAATCACGTTAAAGTATTAGCATTTGCACTTTTTTGCAGATCTGGGTTTTACTGAGACTGACTTTTTGTTCTTTTTTCAATCTGCCGTCACTAAAGCATCGAGGTGTTAAATTTCATTTCTACATTAAAAAATAAAACATCATAAATAGTTTCTTGTTTTTCACATTTCATGGTGTTTTTTGAGCCTAAATTCAGTATGAGTAAAATATGACACTTCTTTAAAATTGGACACTTTACAACTTACTGCTCAAGTCTTCTTGGAACTGGTGACTTGTAAATTGTAATGGGAGTAATTTTTACAGTAAGGCATCAATACTTCTACTCAAGTACTATGTTCAGGTATGTTGAATTGCTTCACATAAAAAAAAATCAAACTGATCAAAAAAAAAAAAATTTTTACATCTATTTCCTAAAACCATTTAACCCCGTGTCACCTCTAATTTCAGTGGTTAAGACCACGGCCTGTGCAGGAACGCCCCAGCCCTGCTTGGTCTTAGCCGCGATGTGGAATACGTAGGACGAATCTGGGCTCAAATTGGAGGCGAGGAACTGCTGCGTGTCTGGTCCGACCTCCACGTTCATGGACTGATTGGGATCCCCGGATTCCAGGCGGTAAGAAACCTGGTACCCTGCAACACAGCCACATCCACCCATCAACATCCCGACTCGACTTTAAAAGCAAACAAGCGTAGGAGGTGACATGCTTGTCGAGTGGCCATCTGCATCTTGTCAGATTGAGGGAAAGACATGTCGGGAAGCAAAAGGAAAACAAGTGATAACATTATTGAGAAACATGTTGGAAATGGAATGTGTGGGCAGAGTCTGGCTGTGGGAGAGATGGAGCTCCATTCAAATGTCTATTTGTCTTTTGATATGGCTGACTGCATGATGGCCTCTGGCTGCGCAAAACTAAATGAGGCCATCCTGTATGTGACATGCAGTCTGCAGGACGGCCATTTCACACTAATGTCCACTTCAGCCACAAGGGGCTGCAGAGCATCACTATTCCTGGTTTCTCCATGCCACCGCCTAGATTTCTTGAGATATGAAGGTCATGTGAGAGTGACTGATCGCTTTAGTCCGAACCGGTTAAATCGAGTAAAAAAGTAGCCACATATTATCATCCACAACTCTCATTGGCCACTTCTGTCATTGAATGTATTTCATATCAATGCGTTCTATTAACGTATTAACATATTTCCTATGGATCCAATAACATATTACAGTATTTTTGAATATAAGAATACAAGTGCCCTTCTGATTTTTCAGGCACAAAATAAAAATTCTATTAATATGGGAACATATGCACCTCATTACTTGATGTTCTGACTTTCCATAAACTTAATTTTCTTAACAATAAATACTTCTCTTAACAATACTTCATTTACACTTCTAACAAAACTAACCTAACTTGTTTCTAAATGTAGTGTAGAGTATATCTCCATTTAGGGATGCTTTGATTCCACTTGTTATGTCCATATATGGATGTATTCTGGTTGGCACAATGCCAGCAGGTCTGGAACTCGACAGAGAACAGAGTCGCCAGTTTTATTGCATTTAATTTGTTTTTATAACTCATTATTTATATAACAAACGAACCCAACCGTACCAGAAAAGGCTGGTGTGAAAACTCTCTTAGCAAACACGCTTCTAGTCTGGTGTGTGTGCAGCTCGGGTTTATTGAGGGTTTGCTTTGGGAAAGGCTTTCTGCATTGAGGGCATCGCCCAAGTGATTGGGAAGGTCTCCTGGAGTTCTATTTCCCATGATTACTGCTCCTGCAGAGCATAAACTCTCACAATGACTCGCTCGGAAAGGCTCGGCACTTTAACACTGAATGCGATATTGCGCTTGTGCTCTCTTCAACGCCAGCAATCTGTGCATTTTCCGTCTTGGAGATGTCACAAATTGTGTGCAACCCTGGAAGTCTCGCCTTTTTCTTTCAAAGAGCTCTCACGGTGACTTCAATCTACCTAACCCGCGTCTCTTGATCTGTTGGAGTATGACACAAAAACAGTGCAAATAACAGCCTTTGCAAGAGCGTGTTGGTGTAATTAACCAGGCGGCGGTGGCGGTGGGATCTGTCCTAATATCTGTTTAGCTCATGTTCACGACACGTATCTGAGCGCTAGTGTGGCATTTCCTGTGTGGTGAGCCGTCTGTTTTTGTGTGCAGGTGGATGGAGTCGGATTAAGAGGAACGATTTGATCAGCCGCAAATTCTAACGCAAACTTCAAGTTGGCTTTGTTGCTTCTGCTGGGAGAACGACATATTTCACACTGGCTTTGGTAAACAGAATTAGTGTAAACAAAAAATCCAGCTTGAGATGCTTTCCTGAGGAGTGTCGACCACAAATGTGCTCTAGTTGGCATTAAATGGCCATTAACTGGTCATTATTAGACTAAGTCTTGCCAAGAAGTTGCATTTTCCCGACAGGTTTATAAGGGGTTTCTCTTAAAAGTCACGCTGTGCAAGAATTTAGAATAAAACTAATCTTGCACATGTAGCCAATTACGTGTTTCGGCGGTATAGACATCACAAAAAAAAATCTGGTTCTTGGGAAATGTCATCAAGAAGCTTAAATCAGCCCAATTCTTATTCAGAAAGGAAAAACGACGGCAGTAAAATGCTGATGCGTTTGATCTCATCTATGCATCAGTGAGATTGCCGTATTCTTCTCTGGTGTGATTTGCACAGGCGGCGTGATTTGGCAGGCGGCTATTCTGAGCTTCATTCACTTGAGGTGTAAGTCAGACTAATCTCATTAAAACGCAGGGATTTTCTCTTTTCCGGCTCCTTCTTCCCATATCAGGAATTAGTCTCAGGTGCATGGTGACATGACTGCATTCACAGAGTAAAGGGAAGAAAGCGCCTCTTGCTCGGAGCAGATACTGCTAGTCCAATGCATTTCACGCTCTCGTGTAGGGCAGATCAAGTTCTGAGGAGAAACACCGGCACACGCAAGAAGCTTTTCACTTCCATTAAGGATGTTTGGGTCGACTGAGATGATTGGCACAAAAAAGTTCCATGTGTATAGCGATTTTCTTTTAGAACAAGACAGATCTTGTATGTCAGCAACCTTTTTCGTGGTCAATCATACTAAAGATGACTTGTGAGACTTAATATGTGAGTGATTCAAAGCTTTTATGCTAAAGTGGGGTCCTGACGTATATGTACATGTACTTTGCACAATGACAATAAAGATGAAGTAATCTAAACTAATCTATAGGTACTTGTGTCTGGTCCCCACAACGTTGAAGGCCGGTTTAAAGGTCAAAATGGGACATAAGTTAAATTTTGGTTAAAATTAGAGTGAATGGGGTGAGAAGGGACATATTGTTTTGTCTGTATGTCAATAGTGAGATCACACATTGATATAAAAGCAAGTGTGTGTATACTAATGTGTATGAGCAAAACACCCATAAATTGCTTAGTACATTGTTCTATTTGTTAAACATGCAATTTCTATTCAAATACATCATTACATATATAAACTTAAAACATCAAATTTACAGAAACTACCTTGGTTAGTAAAATCTACAATGATTTCGCTTACGTGTCTCCTGGGGAATGTTGAATAAATTCACTATAGTTTTCCATTTATACGTACTTTTGAAAAAAATAAATTAAATTAAAAAAAAATTTTCCCACCTAAAATAATCCCATTCGGGTCCACAGGGGGCTGCCAGACCACTCTAACTTCCTTCAAATGCACCTCAGGAAACACCAGTCTCATGGGTGGCCCGGGAACTAGAGAGAAAAGAGGAGAGATTATCATCAAAAACCATTCTATAAAGCGTTAAAAATACCCATAAACCTTTAGGAAAGCATAAACAGTCCTTTTGCCAAACCAAAAGCTCAACTCAAAAGATGCTGTTTGGTGTTCAAAGCAACAAGATCCTGTTAGACAGACTGAAATTGTATTTATATCAGGGGAAGAGAATTAATCTAGTTTGAAAAGGACAAAGACAACAAGACAAGAATCAGTCCTAATACAAAAAAATACAACATGACGTCACATCCAGATAAAATCTCTTCAGAAGATAAGGTCTGCTCTTTTAGATGAAACAGCCGTGCTCTTTCCATCTGTGTGCAGAAGTGCCATTTTATCGCAGACAAATGTTAAAAAAACAGAGTGACTATGTAGTTTTTCATTTAACACAGATTCGAGGCCAATGATAACGTAATCATACATCACTGGAACACTACATAAACGCAACTAGGACAAAGATAAGAATGTGTGTACACACAGTAGAAGTTCAAGGTTTATTTATTTATTGAATTAAAATGAGTTTTTTTTTACTGTCACAGACCATCTCAAAACAGCCGCACAGACCATAAATGTTTTGAAAAAAGGTCTTCTATAATGTAATTGTGCCCAAAAATACTACTACATAACTATCCAGAAAAAAGTATTTTTACAAGGATAAAATATCCTTGATCAACCATTTTATGAATATAGAATCAATTTTAAATACTATGTTTCTTTTGGACATGTGTATATTGTATCAAGTGAATAAAGGCTCAAACAATGATTTTAAATTATTTTTGGTTGAAAAACAAGATTGGTCCAAGCACAGAGCCTTGAGGTTCTCAATACTTGTCTATGTTTTAGAGAAGCAACTTGTGTTTACTACTAAGTGTTTAGTAGTACTGGATATACAATAAGATTTGATTGAAGTTATTATGCTTAATAACTTTTATAAGGACTTACAAGAAACATCCACACTGGACACCCCTCATGGGGATTCAAATCAAACAGTCATATTGACAAAGGACTCGAAACATGTCCATACATTTCCACCTTAGCGGGTAATAGTTCAGCATAGTTGGACAATTTCCAAGTTCTATATGTAAAAAAACTCCACGTTCTCCTCAGCAATCTACTACTACTAATGTGGGCTAAGCTAAAGCGATCTCATCAAGACTGTCCTCGTGCCACCGATGAAGGTTTTACGATCCACCTGATTTTACGAGCGCAGCCACATGGCAGATTTACCCACTTTAGCCTTCTGGAAGCGGGACGGGCCTGCTGAAGAAAGTCACATGACTGCATATGGAGACTGAAGCATGTGGTGATCTGCTGCCGAGAGCAAGAGACTCGTAATAACTGGAGGATATAATGACCGTAGTGCCCTACTTGGAAGGACACTCTCACTAAGCGGTAAAGTGGGTCTTGATTAAAGGGAATCTATCCTTCTCCTGCTGGTGCAACTGTTCCAAGCACACACACACTTTCCACTCTCTCGCCGGCTTGTGTGACAGGCCTATACATCCACTAACAGGACACCTGTGGAGCGACAGATAACATGGAGGAAATCCAATAATGTGGTTGGATGGTGCTGCGCCTGAGGAGCACATACACAAACATGAGCGTCAGCTCTGGCCGACACTTCTGTCACCGCGGGAAAGCCGAACAAACAAAACCAGACTTCCTCGTCCCTGTTCTGTTATTTCTCTCTGGATCCAACGCGGTGGGGTCGTCCGACTTTACGTTTCATTTCCAGGACATTAGGAAACGGATACATCTAACACATCTGACAGCATTTGGTTGGTATCGTTCTTTGCAGACAAAGTGTGTGAAGCCGTAGGGACACATGTCGGCGAGAAGAAGACGGCACTGTTCCCAAGACGCCTCCACCTCCTGCCAACGTATTGCTAACATTCATCATCCTGCTATCAGCCCAGCGTGCGCCGTGGGTCTAATACGGAGATTACACACACGTGAAGTCCTCCATGATGCTCGGCTCTGTGTGAACTCACAATTATAAAATCTTCCTATTAATTACTCCTTTTAGAAAGTCACGTATAAACTCACTTTTCTGCCAGTCTTTCAGAGTCCTGCTAGCATTAATGACTTGGAGAAACACTAATCTAATCTTAGGGAAAAACAAACGTCCAATTTGCTGCCTGCTTTGCTGATACAGCTCTGATTAAATCCAATTAGTGAATGTTTAGCTCTGTAGACAAAAGACAGGGCTGTTCTTTACATCCAGCGTGAAGCATGGCCAGACTGCAGCATCTTCAAGCCCTACTTATGTGGTTCAATATTGTGTGAAAAGGGGATCTGAACTGACTAAAGTGTGTCGGAACTGTGGCACAGGGTTTCAGAAATGTGGTACGTTTTTCAGAACCCTGGTAAAGTGGCCTGGATCTGCTTTACAGTGTTAAAGTGGTTCAGAACCGGCTAAAGTGTTTCATATCCACCTAAAGTCGTTCAGAAGCATGCTAAACTGTTTCGTAGTGGCTTAAGATGGTTCATGGTGTTTAATATCAATCTAAAGTGGTTCAGAACCATGCTAAAGAGTTTAATATCCATCTAAAGTGGTTCAGAACCATGCTAAAGTGTTTAATATCCATCTAAGGTGGTTCAGAAACATGCTAAAGTGTTTATTATTCATCTAAGGTGGTTCAGAAACATGCTAAAGTGTTTAATATCCATCTAAGGTGGTTCAGAAACATGCTAAAGTGTTTAATATCCATCTAAGGTGGTTCAGAAACATACTAAAGTGTTTCTGAACTGTTTCCAAGATTAAGATTAAGACCGGAACCTTGCTAAAGTGGTTCGGAACTATGCTAAAGAATGTTCAGAGCATGTTCAGAATGTTCAATTTTCAGAATGTTGTTTTAACCGTGTTAAGTGTTTCAGAACTGTTATAAAACTTTTCGGAACCATGCTAAACAGTTTCAGAACTGGCTAAAGTGCTCCAGAACCAGTGTTTCAATTCCATTTAAAGACTTTGATATCCATCTCAAGTGTTTTACATCAATCTAAAGTGGTTCAGAATCATGCTAAAGTGTTTCATGTCCATCGAAAGTGGTTCGGAAGCATGCTAATGTGTTTCTAAACAGTCCTCAGAACCGCGATTAAGCATTTTAAGTCTGGCTTAAGTGGTTCAAAACCGGCTAAAATGTTTCAGAGCTGTGCTAGAATGTTCTCTAGAACAATGCTAAAGTGCTTCAGAACCGTGCTAGTGTTTCAGAACTGTGAAAAAGCTTTTCGGAACCTGGCGAAAGTGTTTCAGATCCGGCTAAAGTTCTTGAGAACCATGCTAAAGTGGTTCTGAACCTTGCTGAAACGTTTCAGATCTGGTTAAGGCGCTTCAGAACCCTGCTAAAGCGGTTGGGAGGCGGCTAAAGTGGAGCTTCGGCATCCGTGCCACACGATGTCTGTTCTGGAGGGGAGTTTAAAAGGCAAACACACAGATAATTGCAGCCAAGGTCGAGCGAGCACTGACGCGGAGACACGCCGCTCAAGCGCTGTGTGTCTATCAGGGAAATGTGCTGGTGAAATGGCTTTTCTGCGTCTGTCCAGGGGGAGCTCCATTTACAGGTGCATTTAAAAGACCTGTTATCTCTTATTCCGCGAGTGGTGAAGACCTGAGCGGAGTCCATTAATGTGACTCTGTGGCCAGCGGGATTACGGTCTGACCCCTATATTACACATCAGGCTGCTCTGTATGGCTCGCACGCATGGCATCTCTCTGTCCTCCAACCCCTGTGAGAATGACGCTTTCATGATAAGATTCTTGGTTGGAATGCTGTCCTGCACAGAATATGCGAGCAGGGATCAGTAAGAGGGTCTTTGTCGAGTCTGGGGGGACTTGCATGTGACCCCTGCAGACTTCACTTGAATGACTGAATTTGACCAAACTTCTGCCGTAGAATGGCCGTGAATGCAGAAATGTATAGTACTTATTACAAAGTAGCTAAAAGCAGTGGTGTAAAGTACTTGAGTAAGTGGACTTTGTTACTTTACGCAAGTATTTTTGGCTACTTTGTACTTGTACTAAGTATGTAATAATATAAGCAATTTTAACTCCAACAGGAGTTTAATTTGAAATCCAACAGGATTTCTACTTGACTACATTTGTGGTTGAGTGTCTGTATTCTTTACTACACTACATTTGAATGGACATTTACCGTTACTCTTTACACTTTGATTGTGTGTGACAAGTCGGCATCTTTTTCTGCCGTGGGTAATTTCTTTGGCGGATGAGGTGATATCTGCAGGACGCTGAAGGTACTGAATGCTATTTATGAGCTAAATCACGTCAACGTGAATTAGCGATTTTAGTTTGACTGAGACTGGGTTTTTGTTCTTTTTTATTTATTTTATGCTGCCATTTTGAAGAACTGTATTGAGGTGTTAAATGTCATTTCTATATTAAGAAATAAAGCTTAATAAATAGTCTCTTGTTTTTTTAAAATTAAGTACTTTAAGTACTTTTAAAATTGGAAACTTTACGACTTTCACTCAAGTTTTATTGGAATTGGTGACATGTAACAAAGTAATTTTTACAAAAAGGTATTTGTACTTTTACTCCAGTTTGCTTGTGTTAAAGTTGTGGAGCTAGAGTGGTACACTTACATCTCTGATTAAAACTATTGCAGTTAGATTAAATGCTCTTTTAAGCTTGACTAGTTTTAATCTTTTCTTACCAGTGATTATAACACTCTTGATTTTTAAACTACTGCTTCATTTGAGAAACCTCATTGCAATCTGTGTGTATCAATTATTTCTTCTGTATAGCAAGGCATAACCTTGCAGGACGCCATTTCACAGAGACATCTTTGGTCGTGTAGTCTCTGATGTCTCTGATGGCCCTGGTCAAACACTCAGCAAACTGTAATTTGTCCTGAACCGATGTCTGTTATTCATAATATCTGACCTCACAACCAATGTCTTTTCAATTTCCAATGAACTTCTCAAGCCCAGTTTAATTTAAACCACTGACAAAAGGGAAGCCACAAATGGGCCATTTGGTAGAACACAAATAGCAACGGAACAGCAAGCTTAATAAAAACAGAAAAGCAACAGCAAAATAGCTGTCTATCTTTTTCTTAGTCGATAAAGTCCAAGGCTACATCAATCCACCCACTTCCTGTGCCGAGACCAAACTTGTACAGCAAAAGAAAACCATTAATATACTATATATTGTAAGTGAATGAGTGAGTGAGAGAGTGTAAAAGAAAATGAGCAGAACGTGTGTGTGTGTGTGTGTGTGTGTGTGTGTGTGAGTGCGTGATTGAGAGTGTGTGATTACGTATATGAGTGAGACAGAGTGTGCAAGACAGTGAGTGAGAATGTGAGTGAATAAGAGTGAGAGAGTGTGTGTAGAGTGCGGACTGAGAGTGTGTGAGAGACAGTGACAGTTTGCAATTACATACCGTATTATTACATTACATACCAAGTTATTTCTGTATTACTATATCCTATTTTTTCTTTACTTAACACTTGTGACTCGTATCATTTTGATATTGTTTTACTAGAATAATAGATAACAAGACGTTGATTCTAGTCAGAACTTCATTTCCCAAGATTCTTTGCTCTATAGTCTGACTCGCGCAGAGCGATTGTTTCAAGCTCAGGCCTGTTTAAAGCTCTCTATTGATTCGATGCTATAGTGAAGGATTATTATTTCCTGTGCTGTGACTGAGCGTCTTGATTGTGTCTGTTCCTTGGGTTTTTATTTACTCCTTGGCCGTGTTCTTCATTTTCAACTGTTTCGGCTCTTTCTACGATGACACATTGGACTCGTTTGTATCCGGTTGCGCTAAGCTAAGCGAACCCTCTGTTTGTTGTAACAAATTATTGTACTGTATTTAGTTTAATCTTACTTCTTCCAGTGTTATTTTCTCTCTGTTAAGTGTTGCGACGTGTCTAACGTTTCTTTATTTCTGTTACTGAGTCAATAAAATCTTATACTGTATGCACGTCTACTATTGTTTAACATTATATAGACCCATGTTTCCCTTTATTTGTGATTGATACTAACTTGAAATACGGAAAAATGGGCCCTTATATTTACGCAATTTTAAGCACCTCCAAGTTTTTGAGCGTCGAGAATTCGATAAAAAGGGGTGCTAATATTTGCGTAAATACGGTATATGAGTGAGATGAGTTTGTGTGTATGACAGTGAGTGTGAATATGAGTGTGTAGTAAATAAGTGAGTGTGTGTGTGTGTGTGTGTGACACAGACAGGAGTGAAACAAGTTGCCCACCATCATCCATGGTCCTCTCCACCACTGGAGGGCGACTGAGCTGCCCATCTCCAATCCGTGTGAACGCAGAAACTTGAATTTCGTACTGCACATATTTCCGCAGGTTCTTCAGTATGACAGACTGCGACAGGTTTCCTTTCACCACGCTCGCCTGAGCCTCCGAATTCGAATCTTTCTCCTTAAACAGAACCTGCAACGAGCAGAGAGAAGCGAGTTCACACCAGCTACACGTCTTAGGACGGCGACTGACTTTATTTCACAGTGGGAGCGGAGAGATTCACAGAGGTCAGCTGTGCAGTAAAGCAGAAACGCATTAGCTTTCTGCTTCTACATCCATTTGTCAAGGTTGTTTTTTTGGAGATGGCCTCCTATCTTAATTACTATTGACTTTGAAGCAGTGAAGCTTCTCTGAACATATGGCTTCAGTGTTTGGGCACACAGCATCTCATCTAACTGCAAATATTAGTTTTTCCGCAAGGGCAAGTGTTTTAGTGTCAGAATCAATGATTGATTAAAATAAATGACCGAAGTAAAAAAAAAAAAAAAACAAGTAAATAAAAACGTTGATTCAACATTTACATTTTGAATTTTCAATATTTCTTACAAGGCACTTTCCCCTAAACAAGAATAAAAAGCTATAAAATTGGATCCTCTAGGATGTTTCTACACTAACATCAAGTGTTGGGTTTCATTTAAATAACGAAATACTGCCGCAATAATACATTTAGTAATTTATATACAGTTTATAAATAAATACATGGTGTGTATTATATATATATATATATATATATATATATATATATATATGTGTGTGTGTGTGTGTGTGTGTGTGTGTGTATGTGGTGAGAAATTTCTCAACATTACATCACATCCTAAAAGCTCGAGGATTTAGTGTTGAATGATTTAATCCATTATAGTGCTGTTTATGAGGTAGACCACCACAGAAAGCCCCGCCATACTAACGCATTCTGACATCAAAGGTCACTTTTATAACACAAGTGTGAGATAAGAACCAAAGAGATAGAATAATAGTCATATTTTCATAAGGACCTTGTATCCAAGGATGTTGCCGTTTTGCTCTTGCTCAGGAACCGGACCCCATGTGACCATGATGCGACTGGAGCTCATGGCCTCAGCCGTCACGTTTTCCGGAGCCCCCGATGGCACTGCGTAAACACAAAGACGGCACACGTCTCCCACACAATCTGAAGATTTAACCCTCACAATGTCAAAAAGCAAAGAACGGCGAGGGAAGCGTCAACAGCAACACGAGTGGCACCGAAAGAAATAACAGCAGATGGCAAGTGTGGATCTGCGCACTGACACTCTCAGCAGATAGACTTCATTTTATGATACCCATCATTCAAACTGAGTCTTTCAAATGACTGGAAAAGGAACGGTGCTTTTTCTGCTGCACTACTGGCACCAGAAAGTCAATCTGTCTCGATGGCGAAATTGGCCTGGGCTTCAGGCTAATTCAATTAGCTTCTTTACAGCTAAAAGCAGTGATATTACCTGCACATCCGAAATGAAAGTTAATTTGAGGACGAAAGCGAGCAGAATGGACTCATTCAGAGTGAAGCTTCAAAATATCTTTATTAAAATAATTTAAATGATGCCTGACTTTGCTAAAAGCAGAAAATATGTGTAATTACTTGCACTTTCAATGACATAGGTAATAATACTAATAATAAACAAACAAACAAACCGAGGAACCGATGTTTCCTTGCATTGCTGTGCTCATTTCATGTCGCTACACCAACATAGTGGTATTCACCAAATACTACCAAAAAAGACACCCAACTATGAAAAATGTCCATTTTTATATGTTCATTTATACATTTTTAACATATTAAAAAAAAAACATCTTAATTTGGCAGAGAGTTACACGTGTAGGGGACAGGTATTTTGATTTGTCTTTTGTTGCATGTGTCATGTCATTATTGACCCCGCCCTCTTGCTTTGATCGCCCCACCCTTGAGTTCATTACTTACTAATTTAATTAACTTCTGCAACCTGATTACAATGGGATTTGTTTTTGAATGGAATTGGCCCTGCTCTTTTCAAAACCCTTCTATCCAAAGTAAATTTTATTCATCCATCCATCCTTCCATCCATCCATCTTCTGAACTCCATTTTCCATTTCTGGGTCATGGGGAGCTAACCCCAATTCCAGAAAAACCAATCACAGAGCGAGATACATACTTTCACACTCTCACTCATCTATGTACTATTTGTCAGGTCCAAATTCACCTGAACCAAATATGTTGGACTGTGGGAGAAAATTGGAGGCCCAGAAGAAACCCATCCGGTCACGAAATGCCTCAAACTTGAGCCTTGTGTCCTTCTTGCTGCGATGCGTTAACGCAACCTACTAACCAAATCATGCCTCCCACAATGCGTTTTGTTACTTCATTGTATTTGTACCATCCATCAACTTGGGATTTACAATTTGTAGAACATAACATAACACATTAAACAATCTCTTGTGCCTCATCGGAAGCCGCACTGTGGCTAAGAGAAGACAGTGGGTGATGAGAAGCACAAGCATTGAGATCAAGCAGAACTGGCATTCTGTGAGGAACCATCATGCTGATCGCAAAGGAGATCAAAAAACCATTTAAAAGCCACCTGTTTACATCCGAAAATCTGATTATCGTAACCGCAGCATTTTAAGATGTTCCCTCTGAGACACAGCGGAGAATATGTTCCCACTTCTCATGGGGCTCAGCGTGATGCCTCTTCTGCAAAGCGTGGAACTCATCGACCCGTATGAGTGTCACTCAATGTGGACCTCACCTGACTCCCTCGTGCGACCCTTCAGCGTCTCACTCCAGGGTCCGGGCCCGATGGAATTGAAAGCCTGGATCTGCAGCTGGTACTCGGTCCACTCCTCCAGGCCCTCCAGAGTGATTTCTCTCTCCAGCCTGTCACTCACCAGCCGGGTGCAGGCCTGGTCCTCGCTGTCCACTCGCCACACTCTGACCCTGTAGCCCACGCTCTCCGGGTTCCCGTTATACTCGCTCTCGGGCAGCGGCTGTCAGGGAAACACATGATAAACACACTCCAAACTGTTCAGCCATGCAGAATATAATGACAATGACTCTGTGTAATAATGAACTCTACATGTAGGACTATTGATGTATTGGTTTAACAATAGGCACGTTTGAAGCATTCAAAATTGTGCTCGTAAAATCGCGAGTAGTATGTTTAGTTAGAATGTTACTTGTTACATTTTGACAAACCATTTGTCATTTGTGAACATGATTTCTAGTGTGTGTGTGTGTGTGTGAACATCTGTGTAATTACATGCAAATTACATGACTTTACATGTGTGGTTATTGATGTATTGGTTTTACAAAAGGGACATTTGAATATATCAAAATTGTGTTCGTAAAATTGCCAGTAGTATGTTAAGTTAGAATGTTACTTGTTTTGACAAACCATTTGTCATTTTTGAACATATCAATTTCTAATGTGTGTTTGTAAATATCTTTGTAATTACATGTAATGACTTTACATGAATAGGGACATTTGAATAATTCAAAATTGTGTTCAAATCTCAAGTAGTATGTTAAGTTAGAATAGAAAATAAACAGGGAAGAGTTTGGGTTATTACATTTTGACAAACCGTTATTTTAAAACATCAATTTCTAATATGTGTGTGTATGTGTGTAAACAAACAAAATGTGTGTCTGTGAAATTAAATGCAATGTACTTGATTGTGCAATTGACGTACAGTTATTGATGTTTTGAGCTTATAATTGACATGCTTTAATACCTCAACTTTGTAAATTGTAAAAACTGTAAAATCTCAAAGTAAAAAAAAAATTCAGAAAGTTTAAATGGAAAATTAACAGAGTAAAGTTTCACTTTACATATATAAAAATAAAAAATACAATTATAAAATGTTTCTAAGAGTGAAATAAAACGTATGCAAAGATCCATTAACACACTCATACACACAATTTTTATATATATAAATTAATGCATATGCAAAATTATATACGTGTATATATGTGTGTGTATTGATATAGTATATATACAAATCTTTTACATAAATATAATACAAAATAAAACGTATCAGCATATTTTACTTTTTCTGCGGCTAATGGTTAATGGCACAGAGTCAGTCAATCCACATTTTACACTTATTCTCAATTAGGTCTCAATTACAACCCAGTGATCAAGCGAATCATTTCGATGGCAGTGAGCGCGAAAAGGTAAGTGAGATGTCAGACTCGACCAAAACATCAGCTCTCATGTGCTTTTAATTTGACAGGTAAAAAGCCTCCATTGGAGAGAGTCAATCCGGGCAGGAGCTCTTGCATGTCAGCCGTCGCTGCTTTTTGAGGCGCAGAAAGGAAAGAAAAAAACCCCGACAGATGTCTAAAACCACCATCTTTTCAACAGCCGGGATCCGTGTATGAAAGAGGATAATGCACCTCTCAGAGCTGCAGTATTAGCTTCTTCTTTTATTTTAAATCATCTTTACCTCTCTGGAAAAAACTAAAATAGAAATCTAAATCCTGAATCGAAAATAAAAATTAGAAATTAAAAAAACTGTTTGTACGTTTCTTCACGTGCTTTTATTTAGTTTAAGATTAGTTATCTTAGCATTTTCATTTTAATATTTATTTCTTTTAGTAATGTATATTATTTTACATTACTAGTTATATTTATTTGATCATCATGATTAATATTACATCGCTATTTGTTTTATTCGCATATTCAGTTTTTAAAAGAGATATCGCTTGATTGAATCAGAATAGTAAAAAAAAATACATTAGAGATAACATTCAAGTAAGAAATGAGCTTTTTACTGCAGCCACTGTTACTCTCGGCTAAAAACAACTACAACAAGTTCATCATTTATAAGTATTAAACCCATCATTTTCAGTGCCCTGCATTTAGCCCATCCAAACGGTGAAGTGTACACACACACACAAACACACACACACACACACACACACACACACACACACACACACACACACACACACACACACACACACACAATCCTATGAACCTTGAATAAAACGTCCAGATAACTGAAGATATTTTTTGGCCTCATTTTATACTGCATATACTATTTATATTTTATCTTATGCAATGTGTATATTTTCTTACATTTTTATTTTAACCATGTGATGACAATAAAGGCATTCTATTCTACTCTACTCTACTCTACTCTATTCTACTGTAATCTACTATAATCTACTCTATTCTACTCTACTCTACTCAAACGCTCTGTATGAGGCCACATGTTCAGCAGCAATGGTAGCCACTCACCACCCATCGTAGCCACAGGCTGGTCTCACTGGCGGTGCGGACCGTGACGCTGCTGGGAGGCACGTCTGGAGGAGCCTGCAGGGTCTGAATGATACGGGACGGCGCGCTGGCGGGACTGGAGCCCACTATATTCACCTGCAGCATGCGGAACCTGAAAAAGCCGAGAAAGAGTCAGGAGTGACTTACGAGAATTGAAGTCAACAGCCGAGGTTTCAGAGGAAAATGAACGGCTGCGTGACTTGTGATAAAACCCGCCGCAATTCACTTTGTAATTGCGGCGATTGTCATGAAATCAAGAGTTTATCAGGGAGCAGGACAAATGGAGACGCTGCAGCAACATCCATAAGATCTGACGTAAATTGCAGGGTGGCGAACAACACAAAAGGCAAGAGCGTTTCATCACTGCGGCTCAGACGACTCAAGCTGTCGGAAATAAATGAATTAAACGAGTTAACAGTGGAGTTTTCCATCTCTGAGAAGAATTTTAGCCAAACGTATTGCCATTTGAAAACATTCAGGTTATTTACAAGTGGCTGATGAGCAGTGGTAGTACTTGAGTAAATGGGCTTTGTTACTTTACTTAAGTATTTTGGCTGCTTTGTACTTGTACAGAGTAAGTACACTTACAGTTACTCGTTACATTGTAATTGTGCGACATATTTTTTTACAGTGGTTAATTTCATAGGCGAATGAGGGGATATCGCCATCTGCAGGGTGCTGATGGTACTGGAGATTGACTTTTTCTTCTTTTTCATCTATTTTGTTCTGCCATTTTGAAACATTGAGGTGTTAAATTTAATTGCTATATCAGGAAATAAAACCTCATAAAGAATTTCTTTTTTTTTTTTCAAACCTAAATTCAGTACTAGTAAAACACTTGACTTCTTTTAAAATTGAATACTTCTAGTCTTTTACTCAAGAATTGGTGACTTGTAACTTGTAATGGAGTGATTTTCGAGTTCAAGTTCAAGTTTTAGAGCATTTGTAAGGCGCTTTTCGCAGTTTTGATTGTCTCAAAGCGCACAAGTAAATAATTTTCACAGTAAAGTCGTGTACTTTTACTCAAGTATGGTTTTCGGGTACTCTTTACACCTCTGCTGATGTGCCAAACTCCACAATCAAACTCCTCTTACACAATACAAGACAGATAATTACATTAAATAATTAAAACTTGTCTTTTTTAGGTGGTGGCCTTGGCAAGGATTTCAAGCGTAGGTCATTAAATTGGTATTTTATGGATTGAAATGAGAAATGGACCGATATAGGAAATGGTTATGGTTTCCGCAGAGTGGTGCTTCATATAAAGTTGGAGATGTGCGGAGAATTCATTATGAAGGCGCTTTCTGTGGGTGAACACCTTTCATACGCTGTTTGTCTGAGCAATTCCGTAGCAAATCTCAGTTCTGCTTTCTTTTCCCCCATCACAACACAAATATCACAAAGATGTCAAGATCAGAAAGAACAAGAAAATTGAAGGCAAGGAATTAACAGCGTCCTCGGGGAATAAAGCAGGAATAACAGGATCAGAGGCAAAAACACTGAGGAGAAAACAACGCGGAGACTTCGACTGCACAGTGCGTATTTGTTTAAAGCAGAACAGCCTAATCTGATTAAAAAACATGTCTTCAATAACGCAGCTATAATTGGAGTAATCCATGTCTTAATTAGATTACGCTCACGTGCAATGTGGCCCGATTGTGGCTAAAGCGAGAAAAAAAAGATGCGACAGGAAACATCACTGACCTGTAATGCGTGAATGGCGTGAGATTGGGCACCTCCAGCATCTGAGCTTCAGGCTCGTTTTCTTTCTCACACAACATCTTCCAATCTTCATCTTCCCCGATGCTGCCCACCTTTAAAAAAAAAAACTAAGTAAAAAAGCCTCAATATTACAGCTTCCACCGGAGACTTTCACGAGCTGAACCTGTGCATTATGCCTTCCAACCAACCTGTCGATGGAAAAGCGCTTAGACATTTCAGCTGTCAGTCAGAATAAGTGGGCAACTTAAAGAAAAAATAAGCAGTGGAGCCGGCTTCGTGACGCAATCTGCCAAGGTAAGAGCGATACTAAAGAAGCCAGAGAGTATTCTCACGGCTTATTTCTCAGCATCTGTGGAGTGCAGGAAAAGAAAAATCCACACTCCGCACATCAATATATCCTAAACGTCACAGGCCAAAGGCTTTAAGCGGGTTTAGCACGAAAAGGGCAGTGGGCAGGTCTGCACAGCCAAGCAGGTTAAAGCTTTCTCGTGCCAACCGCTGCCCCGTTTCAAACGCAATCCGCAAGCCTAGTCTAAACCAATCAAAGCGCACAGCACTTGGGAAGATTTACTATGACCGGTGGAGTGTATTGTATGCGGTAAGCATTTATGCCAACGTGATAGATGTTGGGACGTGTGGCACCTTATGGCGGAGAGCACTGTTGTATTTCATCGCAGGTATGCATGCAGGAGCAGTGACAGATCTCTGCAGCAGCAGATAGCTCGGCCTCCGTCCACTTCACGCCACGTGAGGCAAACAACAGCTTTTAAAAGCGTCGGCATGGTTACGATGAGTTCTGAGGGGGGACATCAAATTACAGTTGTTTTCCCTTTAGGAAACTAAAATCTTGCTGCTTTATTTCAGTTTTCCGATGTGGAAAGAAGCTGCATATTTAGCAAAGCCCACTGGTTAGTCGTGCGATTGTGTTTGGTAGTTTGGACTCACAGATTGGACTTTGATATTGACATATTCACAAAGGTGTCAAGTAACAAAGTAATTATAGTTTGTTACTTTACTCAAGTAGAACTTTGGCTTGTTTACGCTTCACTTGAGCCTTCATTTGTCCGCCTGCTTTTTACTTCTACTTTTTATGATCTGTATAATATCTGTATTTTCTACTCCTTGGATTTTAAAAGCTAGGCGAGTTACTCCTATTTCATTTCGGTTAATTTAATTTTGGTGTTGTCATCGATCTAACAAACAGATCCAAGATCCGACACAACATCCAGATAAAGGTCATTGATGTCATGCTGCTGAATGTTTTTCACAATACTAGTCATCATATTTTATCACTGAATCACAAGGTAATGCTTAGTAGCGAGCACTTATGTTTTTGTTATTGTTTAAGCATTGTAATAAAACTACAATGCATTCATTTTCAACATAATTATATACAAAAACATTCGAATATAACAATATAGTCCTATAAAGGCATTTTTTACTTCAAGTTCTTTTACCAGTACCAGTAAAAGTAAAAAGTACCAGAGTAAAAATATTGAGCTGATACTTTTATACTTCTACTTAAGTAATAAATGTGACTACTTTTGACAGCACTGCATATTCAGATACATACAATCTGCGGTGGAGGTGACAGCATGAGCATGATACAGTATATGGCTCAGGTGACTGAACACTTCAAAGAAGGACATTTATATATATTTTATAATTCTATAAATATCTGTTCACACTATTAACTGGAAAAAGAGTCTATGTTACACTAGCCAGTCGTTTATTCAACCTGTGAGGTTTGTGTGTATGTAACCGAGAGATGCGTGCTTAAAATCAACCAATCCTAAACGTCAAAGACAACCAACCCCAAGCATCTTGATGAGTCTCAATGCAGCAGAATCATCTTGACGTTAAAACAAACGTCTGCTCCAGTGAGGCCAAAGTACCACCTTACTGAAAGCACCATCCCAAAGATTTGGGAGAACCGTAAAGCGATCCAAGAACGTTATGCCTTGTTTATACAACGGAACCTGGAATCATGCGTGGTCCTGACATGTGTTCCTTGAACTCTTGACATGTTTAATAAATCATCAACCCAGAAATATACACCCTTAACTGTCCATCATTCTTTCGCTCAAGGTTAATCATGAAGCGTGAGGACTATTTATACATTGGACATTTATACACACGTCTTACACTGATTTATCCCCAATACTCCAGGGCTTTGAAAGTAGGTCTTATTTTCAGAAGAGAAAACAACCCACCAAAATGATCAAACCATCACATGCGTTTATGTGAGATTCATTCTTCGTAGAATTTATCTCTAAAGGCAGACTTTTTTCCATTCTTTTTTTGAAACTCTTTTTATAAACGGATCTGGCCTTAATCGCCAAGAAGTTGAATGCCGTCGTAAATGGCCTTATCAAATACATCTAGAATAAAAAAAAAAATCTGGATCACTAGAAGAATCACTCCTATTCAATTTACAACTCACCTGGCCTTCAACAATCCACTTTGAGATGGTGGTCTTCCCATCATCCCCAGGACGGAACTTTAGCGTAGCTGATCTTGAGCTGATCTTTGAGATGACCAGATTGGACGGAGCTCCAGGTAGTTCTGCATAAATGCGGGAAAATAAAACCAAAAAGCACATTAGTCAAAAAAAAACCCGGATTTCCAAACCGTGCCCAAGTAGATTCATGTTGCACACGGGACTGATTAAAAAACAGAGATTTGTGATTCTTTTGAAGTGCCGAGATAAAAAGTCTCATTTGGTTCTAAAACCTTTGATGAAATTACACTGGAATTAAATCAAATAACAGGCGATAGTCTCGCATCTGCCTGAAATACCACCGAGACATGTAGATGTCTGTTTCCCTAATGTCTCACAATATGCAATTTATCAGCAGGCATTACGGCTTTAGTTTGGCATCCAGCCAGCGAAGCATTTGCCTCCTCTCACAAAGAATTCTTTCCCTTTAAGCGGATAAAAACGAATATTTTCCTTCCACGTTTGATTTATGGCAGTAACACGGGCAACGACTAAGCAGTTTATGAGTAGGACAGACCAACTTAGAAGATCATCGCTCATTTTTACACTACTGGTGTACACTTTCCAGACATTAACAAGTAAGAGTGGCTTGCGTGTTCCATGTAAAATGCACAACTTCTGGTGTCGTAAAGCCATGAAGCATCGCTCAGTACAGACCTGGTGGCACTCCGGAGGAAATGGTGGAGGACGTTATGGTTCCGACTCCTGCTTCAGTCATGGCCGCCACTTCCAGGATGTAGGTGGTAAGGGAAGTAAGTCCGGTGACTTTATAGTCCAATGTGGTGTTGGTCAGTGTGCGAGCCACTCGTGATTGGTTCATTCCTTGCACTTCCCAAGACACCAGGTAGCCTGCAAACACCAAACTCGAAAATGACTTTTGTGAAGTAGCTAAAGCTGAAACTCATGGACAATTTGGTTTGAATCTCCCCAATGGCCAAACGTAGAAGAACCTGAGCGCAATCCTGAAGATGGGAGACTTTGGAATAAGCAACTTGCCTACAATAAACAAGCTGAATGAAATGTGTGGAACTGCTGTAGTGAGTTGTCCGGACCCCGGGTTCTGCCCCCTAACCTGAATCTAACTGAGACTAATAGCCGGCAGAGATCCCATGTAATTTGCTGTTTATTGGGAGTATTTTCGTCCAGAGTCAGCACTGTTTCCAATCGCTGAATGTCCTTTTCCATTGAGGCGCTCATAAATCAAGCTTTGCAGTGGGAGAGCCCACTGGAGGACCCGCGGAGCAACATTCAAGCAACAACAATGCAGACGACATTGAAAAAGACAGGAGCTATTTAGTCTAATGTCATTTGTCTCCAGACCCTCAATCAACCACCCAATCCGTTCCGCGAGTCAGACGGTTTAATCTATGTTCAGTATCAATCTGCCGCTGCCCCATTAGTTCTCATTCAAATCTTTCCGCGCAGAACTGAGACTCCCTGATTTACTTGAATACCTTACAATTCCGCAGTCAAATCATCTTGCTCATTGCCGTAATGATATATAATTCGCATTGTGCAGTCCTGCCATGGATTTAATGCAATATCCACTAAAAAATAAAAAACTTCCTACAAGATCCTTTAAGATTCTAAAATCTTAAAGGTCAAATTGCAGGTCAAATTGACCTGTGATGAAAGTTTAAAAATAAATAAAATACTAATTCGTTCATTTCACATATTTGTAACGCCCACTACATGTTTTTGTTAGAAAGATAATGTTCGGGTCATTTTGACAAGAATATTAGAAAATGGAAGCTAAAAAAAGTCAGAAAAAAAGTCAGTCATTTACAGATGTTGTGCACCTAATATTAGACACAATATATTCTTTAAAACATTTACAACTAGTGAAAATTTGAAGAAATTACCACAAGCAAACCGTAATATCCTGAAGAAACTGAATATGACGCCATTTGCATTGGTTTTAAAATAAAAGGCAGTTTTTGTGAAGTTGCCAAACGTGACTAATAATGAGGATTTTATCAAAAAAGTAAAACTACTATTTTACGTAACAAAAAAGCCAACCTTCCCGTTTTTTTTTCTGAAAATATAAACACAGCTACTTTTCTTTTATCTTTACTGTAAATTATGGACCTGACCTTGATGGTTCTTGTGAAATTCTCTTTTGTTCCACGAGCCACACTAATGTTGGGCTTTTCTGGATCTGTTTACATGTTACTGGTGGTAATGGCTTTCGCACAATATTGATAAATAGCACTCCTGGAATGATAAATGCGTCGCATCGGTGCCCACGCACAGACTCACGCAGAGAGGCAACCTCACAAAATCACAAGTGTCCTTTACCACTGCGCAACAGGGAGCGAAAAATTGTTTTCGCCAATTGAATGCAAACAACGATTTTATAATTGCCTTTGTGCAAAAACCCAATGAAGTGTTAAATAGAATATATCCATTAATAAAGCCATGAATCCCAAAGTGAAAACGGAGCGACTTTCATATGCTCACCTGCTCCGTCTACACCAACATTACCAATACTACAGGCCGATTAGATTTAATTTAACAGCAATGACTAACATACTGAATAACCTCGACATACAACAAGCGCTCTTATGCTAATGGAAACTAATCGAGTGAAGGTCTGTATGAATGAACCAGCTACTGTGCATTCTACTTGCTGCAAAGATTCAATTTCAAAGATTTCGTTGTAGTTGTATATTCCGGATCACAAACATAAGCAGGAATGCTCACCAGTGATAATGCCGTTTTTCTCCGCAGGTTCCTCCCAGCTCACTTTCAGAGATGTGTCCAAGATCTCAGTGAAGCTCAATCTTCCAACCGGCCCGGGGCCTGAAGAAACACATGCAGATTTTAGCATTCGAATTGTGTTAAACAAAATAGAATCGGTTTCTAAAAAAAACAAAGAGTTCATTTCAAATTTGCATAAACATTACATACATAAAGTATTTAGAATTGTACATAAAAAAAAAACTGATGAAAAATAATGTCAGAAACCTTGTGCCAAGAGAAACCTTGTGTGAGAGTTTTGTCAGAATATTTATAGCCAAAAATACACTGTTATAGCCAGTTTCCATTATATGAAAGTAAAATATACACACAATTTTTGTACTATTGAAAGAAATAAAGAAAGACAAACAGACCGACAGAAGGAAAGAAAGTAAACGTGATTTTGTCACTATGACCACTAGGAACCATTTCGAACTTGTGCTCTGCATTTAATCCATTCAGTGAAGTAAACACACACGGAGCAATTAAGCCAGTTAAGGACACTGGTTGTAGAACCAGTCATAGTGGGTTTTAAACCTGCAACCTCTCGGACACAAGACCAATTCCCCACCAATGGACCACATCCTATTGAATGGCCAGGCCCGGTGGACCTCCTCTATTAAGGCCAATGTTCTGTGAAATAGTCAAGTAACAAGTCTAAAAAACATTTTATTCCAATGGAGCATAACTAGGTCTGAAACGGATAGTTGGGATCTTTCCTTGCAGTCGCAGTACAGAAAGGGGTTTGCGAGAAACACGCGAACTTGATTAGCCAGAGAAAAAGGCCTTTTATTAACAGAGCAGATAGGAGACTTCCATCTCCTCAGATGGAAAGCAGGTACTTAACTTAACAGTACACAAACATTCAGGTTACATCAGCCACGGAGTTACGTGGAGATGATCTGGTGTCAAGCAAGCCTATCTACAACAATGACGTAGCATATTCCATAATTGCATCAGATACTAATATAAACCATATTAAAAACTGATTATTGATTATACGAAAGTGATAGAACTGTGGGAAACACAGAATAAAACACACAATCTCCAGGTAGACTTTCTTACAAGGTCCATCACACTATGTCCATTATAAACAAGTGTATAACATCTAATGATTTTTCTGCATTTTTGTGATGGGAAAAGCTGAGTACAGACACCAACAGTTCCTGAGCAAGAAAGTTCTATCAAGATTTTACCTCATGGAGTCATCTGAAAGTAATAAAGCTGTTGATTTTGGCCGAATGATGGACATACTTACTGTCTTCATGTGTCTGTACAAGTTTGGGAAGACTTCGCGGTCCATTTCCCGGCGTCGTGAAGCACAGCACTGACGTGAAGTACCAGGTGAACTTTTGTAATCCAGTGATGTAGGCGAGGTGACGTGTGCCGTGATAATCCGGAGTTATGGTCACAACAATGGCATCTTCTGGAAAGTGTTCGGGCCATGCCATCAGCTGAAGGACAGGCCAGCATCAGTCAACCACAACAATTAGACTTACGTTTAAAGTAGTGTAAAGGAAGGAAGGTCTCCTCACCTTGTAACCTTGATTTATGCCGTTGATGAACTGTTGAGGTGGAGGATTCCAGCTAAACTCGATGACTGTTGAATTCAAAGCCTTTGCCTCCACACCCTGTGGTGGCGCTGTGGGAACTATGAACAAACACAAAGAGAATTGCCTATTACTTGACTGTAAAATGACATGTTTACTCGTGGTGCGATTTCAATATTATTCTGAAATACGTATGAAAAATTAACATTTTATACAATTTGAATACAATACAGTATATAAATATACATAACATTTTTGTCATGAAACTTTCACCGACAGCAAAGCTTCGAGCAAAAGCCATTCGAGAATTGAATCTAGCATTTTGCCAGAGATCTTTTTAATAAATCAGAATAAAACCAGATCTTGTTTGCTCCTGGAGAAAGCCGTTTAATGAAGAAAATGAAAAATGGCTGTGGGAAAATTGAACCTTTATGCAAATCCCGACCTGCTTTTAATGACGACCTGCACCTCTCGAAGAACCTCTTTCAAACTATAAAACCTTTAAGAACTCAGAGCCGTCCACCTACATACTGACCTATGGTTTCTGAGTCAAACAGCACTCAGGAAAAGAGCATCCTTCTCAGGAGAGACGAGGAACGATGAACGCTCAAGTTTCATCTGTGGCAGGCAAGTCCAGGCATTTTACAGCGAGGGCCAGAATTAGTGAGAGGGCCGAGCTTTCAGTCTGGTCTTAAATGGGATATTACAATTATACAAACTGCATTTCAAAAATAACACAACTCTAACAGGAATGTACCCTAGATGAAAAAAAAAAACACAAAGGAAAAAAAAAAGCTAAAAAATTTGAAAATAGCCACCCCCCATCCTCCTCCCCAATTGCTTGCTTTTATACATTCGATCATATTTGGCAAAAATCACAGTAAAACATTGAAAATTCAGTCCACATTTATGGCTTTAAAATCATGAAGAATGTTACAAATTGCTGCCATTTTTCATTTATTTTATTAAATGTTTTCGAGTTGCATAGTGGGGGGTGGAGGCAATATGATACAGATTATAAAGATAATTCTTTAAAATAGTGGGTATGATCATCCACTAAGATTTTTTAATAAATTCATCTTAGACGCCTGGAGAAATAACGTACTGCACTGACTAATGGTGACTGAGATCGACTGTAGTTAATAATCCAGGTCTGGCACTGACAATGTCACGCAAAAGTTCATATGCAAGATTGTCTGCTCACACATGTATATCGAGCAAAACAGAAGCAACTTTCTCCATACATTTTATGCCAGAGGCTGCTGGCCCGAGGAAAATACAAGTATTAAGTACAAGAATTAAACCCTTTATTGTCCCACCATGGAGAAATGTACATCCCACCTAGGCCTGGTGTTGCTTAGATGGGCACAAGCTCCCCATGACCCAGAAATGGAGAAAGCGGTAGAAAATGAATGGATGGATATAGAAGTTTACAGTTCTGCATTTGACTCATCCAAACATCCCGTTTCTGTACTGCTTCCTAATTTTAGGGTCATTTATAGATGGAGCCAATCACAGTGCGGGGCATAGACATTCACACTCAACAAATGACATTTCTCCAGACTCAAATTCCACTGGTGCGTATTTTTGCAATGTCAGATGCTGATCAGTGTCTTGTTCAAGCACATTCAGTTGTAGAACCTAATGATCCGGGATTCAAGCCCGCTACCTTCTGGTCACAAGTCTCATCACAGGCCTCACCAAACCATTAAATTTAGCTCTAAAATGTTGATTAGGTTTTTCTGATTGTCTTCTCAAAATGTTTACGCTATAAAACAAACTAAGGAAAAAGCAGAAGTGAAAACAAGGTAAGTAGATTATCAACTAATTAAGTGGCCACTAAAATGATACCGGTATCACAGCAGAATTAAAGCAATTCATTAGTTTAATTAAGTAGCCGTGTTGACAATCCTCGTGGCGCTCCTCAGACGCGCTCCAGACATCTTTGCCCTTTATAAAAAGAGCTTGCAGTAGCCAAGACACAAACACGCTCAATAAACGAAGCAACAAAACCATTATACAGCTAGATTTTTTTTCCAAAACCCGTTGAAGTGGCAGCAAAGGTGGAGGACGAAAGAAAAAATTGGGCTTATATAAGCCAAACCCGGCAAAACAATTTCTCAACAGTGTCCTAAATCCTGATTGTTGAGTTTTTTTTTACTCTGCCGTGTGGAAACCTTTGCTGCCGTGTGGTGCAACTCAAAAGCCTCATAACTCGCAGCCTAGGATGCAAATAAAAGCCAATTTCAGACTATTCTTACGAAACTATTTCATGGGAAATCTATTGTGTAATTTCACAAAACCCGTGGCCCCAAAAATCTTAAACTCTAAGTACATGTACGAATGCTTAGCGAGAGGAAAAAAAAACTGCCTTTATCTGGCTTTCTTTCCAGGGCTGATCGTTCCAGGTTGTCAAGCTTTGACTTATTTGGAATCAAAAGACTATCTTTCAAAAGTCTTCCAATTATAGCTCTCTCTTAAAGCGCTGTAAACACATTCATTATGCAGCCTGCTCTCTTCTTTTCAGCGATCAGAGGCGCTATTCCCTACCACAAGTCCCTGGATGCTGAGGAGAGACGGAGTCCTGGTGTTGCTAAGAGCACCGTCAACCCTTTTCTTACGTGAAAAAAAAACTATTGAATAGGATTAGTTAAGAAAATGGATGTCTTAAAAGCTAAAAGACGTACGTAAAAAACTCACTACGGAAGAAAATTGTGGAAGAGTAAATATTAAACATCAATCTTTAAATCCGCTTGCTCAATTTCTGGGTCACATGGAGATGGAGTCAGCGTCTTAGTGGATCATGGTCTCTCGGTGGATTTGAGTGTTTCTGGGTCTGAGCGTCATTCTTAATTTTGTTTTGTCAACTTCTAAACTCCTGAGAAGCACTAAGGAAAATCACAAAAACACTCCTTACTTTGAGGCAACAACGCTACCCACTACACCACAGAGCTTTCACAAGCAGATGGGGGACTTGCAAGACAGACCCACTTACAGGGAGGCTTTTATTTTAACTTTTATTTTGAAAGGAAAATAACTAAACAGAAACAAAACCTGCCACAAGGGGCAAAATCCCAAAAACACTTCTCAAAAAGGCAAATAGAGGAATACAGTGGTCCAAATAAACTAGAACTTAAAGTGTGAAACACAATACTTGACTAGTACAAGAAACAAAAATGTTACTAGAGGGTGTAACTTTACTCAAATCTACTAAAACAAATATTGCCTTATTGTCTCCTGCTTGATGTTCTTTTAATGCTGAATCCCAAGTCGCCGTGAAAATTTCATCCCGAATTTAAAAATAGTTTCGCTATACGAAAGGAGCGTGTCTTTTTTTTTACCGCTAGCACGCATTAAGATGAAAGTCTAGACGTGTATAAAACAATATTCTTTGCACTTCAAATACACAAAAACACTAATTAGTTTCAGAGATCTTGTTTACAAAATATAAAATACGCTTGTTATATGAAAATATAAAATAAGCTTATTCTCCTCTCCCGTCTGTGTCTGCGCCACAAGTGTTGCCAAATAGAGCTGCCATCTTGAAATGACTAAGATCAAAAATCCCGAATCCCGACAAATCCCCAAGATTTCCGTAAACTCGCGAGAATTTGCAGCTCTCAGGAATTTGCATGACGTCATTCTAGGATGGTGGTAACTGTTCATGTGAGATCGTTTTATGTATCCTTATGTACTGTACCTTTACAAATACCTGTCAGAGTATTACTAAAGAGCAAACTAAACAACTGATATGCAGTGATGGGAATAACGGCGTCATAAATAAACGGCGTTACTAACGGCGTTAGTTTTTTCAGTAACGAGTAATCTAACGCAATTACTTTTTCCTCCGTTACAACGCCGTTATCGTTACTGACAAAAATGCTGCGTTACTATAATTGCGGTCACCGAAGCCGCTTTGGTCCGATCAGAGTCTGCACTGTTTTCCCCTCTGGTGTGTGTGTTCGTGGGGCGGGACATCACTGGTGATTGGTGTGTCTGTGAACATGGTGCGACTGCAAACGTGATGATTGGCTTAGATTAAAAATGTTCATAATTTATCACCCGAAATCGTTGCGTCTGGCCACGTGCTGGTCCGCGCGCGCCGCACCGGGAGGCTTCCGCACTTGCCCATTTCATATAATGGCAGGTCGCGGGTGTGTGTCCCAGCCGGCGGAGATAATTCTAATACTTTTGTTTTATTCCTAATTTGTCTTTTTATCTATTATTAACAAAACAATGCGGTGCTAAAGTAATAAAACTTATCAGAAAGGAGCTAAATACATTGGAGAAGAGAGATCGCGGAATGAAGATTCAAGTGTGAACAAGAAAGTGTCTGGGGTCTCTTCACTTCTGAAAAGAACGGAAAAAGAGCTGAGTTCTGATCTGAGTCCACTAGGTTGTGGAAAAGAACCGAGCTCACTTTCCCTTTCTGGCTCACTTTAAACAAATTGAGTTTGGTTCGTTCAAAACGAACTATATGTGAAAGCATCTCAATTTTACTACCTGTTTGCACTAGAAAGAGTGTCAATTTTTGTTATTTTTATTTAATTTTGGTACATTGTTAAACAAAATATACTGAGAGCAGAACATGTTCACCTGTTTACTCTTGTGAAATGTATTTGATTATTTTTGTTAATATCTTAAAAAGCATAATTTATATTTAGACTTATTTGTTGGCCAGTTGTAGTGAAATTGGATTGTGCAGAGGACATTTTTGTACCTGAGACTGTAAAAAAGGAAATGCTTTGTAAACATTTATGTGCAAATAGGTGTCTCTAACATTGTCTAACGACAATATTAAAATAGTGTAGATTAATGTACAGTGCTTTATAATAATTGTATATTTAGTGTCCATATTATTTAAACACGTTTAATATTGACAGCTGCCACGTTATTTGACAAAAAAAAAAGTAACACAATAGTTACTTTTCTTGGTAATTAGTTACTTTTATAATGATGTAACTCAATTACTAACTCAATTACTTTTTGTTAGAAGTAACTAGTAACTGTAACTAATTACTTTTTTAAAGTAACGTTCCCAACACTGCATAACGTTCCCAATGTTACATAACACTGCTGATATGTAACATGTTTTTTAATACAATAATTACCAACATTTTATCATTTATAAACACTTTTTGTCTGAATTTACGAAGTCATGTCACGGATTAGATGAATTACATATACGTAAAATACGGCTCAGCGAACAACAACTTCGCCTAACGAAATGGCTCTCAGCGCGGATTATTTTCATAAGTTGAGGTACATCTGTTTATGACATGTCACTATAGTTAAACGTGTTTCTATACCCTCTCTTACATCATCAGGTTTTGCCAGGGACCAGAGTAGATGAAATATCAATTTCATGCACCAGCTTGACAGTCTCTTAAAGTCGTCTACTCGAAGTAATTAAACTGATTAGCGGTCTGAAAGTGAACCACTACATCTGCAGCTCACGTAATCATCCAAACGCTCAATGGGAAGACCAGATTTCCTGAGACAGACTCTTCTCATCGAGACATAATTTGGACATGAAGGCAAAAGCGGCTCCGAGATAACCGGCATCCTTACTTTAAAGAGCGTTACCATGGAAGTTGGTTGTTTGAGAAGAAGAGTCTAAAATAAACATCTTAACACGAAGAGCAAGCCACAGCATGACATGTAAACAATACCACATCAACAAGTTCAAGCCGGCAAGCTTCCTGCCTGCTGATATGAAGACATAGAAAACACAAGCGGCATGGGGCAAAAAAGTGTGACAGAAAGAGGAAAGTCTCACCTCCCTGAAGTGTGTACTCAGAGACGGGCTGACTGAAGACGCCCAGGCCTGCCCCGGTGTACGCACCCACTTGGATCTCATACTGGGTCCAGATGATGAGCTCCGTGATCAGGCAGTAGTTGATCTCAGGGCTGGTGATGTTCTTCTGCTGGTAGTCACCTGGGAGACCAGCGAGTCTGTACCTGTAGTGGCATCAACGGTCAAACACTGGCCCACAACCAATTTTTCTGTTTTAGAAGCTTGGCCCCTCAGACACATTCTTTCGGTTTTAATATAGTACTTATTACTATATAAAGTACTTTAATAAAGGTACTTCACCATTTTTGGCTCTAATAACCAGATTAAGTGTCATGCCCCGTGTTCACCAAACATAACATGACATTGGTATGACATTATTCCAGCTCAGTCAGATACGTTCTACGTCCTGCAAGAGCTGTTGAAACTCGTTTTCTTAGTCTTACGTTCTTTGTCCCAATTAAGCAAGTTCTTAAAGACTTATACCATATAATATTTGTTTCTGGACTTTTACATTTTGAGATATTATAGGGATAAGTATGTATTTATCCCTACAATTATAGGGATAAATACGGTCTAGACTAAGACGTGTCATTAACGCATAAATATTACCAACACATGCTTTCAGAAGGTTGTCAAACATTATCTGATGAAAGCTGCAGTAAGTTGAAATCACCAGAGCATCAGACTCTTGCTAGATAGAAGTCAGTAAATTGGCTTATCTTTTAGCTTTTCTTATTGTAAAATAAAAGAAGCTTTCAAGATTTGAATCAGTACGGTCAGGGAATTCAAACTAGAATTCATAAAAAAACAATCAAGTATTTGACAACAACATAAATATGGACTTTTTACAAAGCAATTTAAAGCTAATCTCCTTTGGAGAAACACTCCATCGGCTTGTGAGTGCATTAACAAAACATATAGGCTAATTGCTAATGCTAACTGTAAAAACAAAAAATGTCTTTGACACAAATAACTAAATAGCGCTTTAAAAAAGCAGTTGAAGTGAAAATGTCATACCAATGGGCCACAGTAGAGCCCGATGGCTAGCTAAGGTTAGCTAGAGTAAGAGCTCACCTCAGGACGTAGCCTCTCAACACTCCATTAAGCTGAGGCTCTGGCGGCGGCTGCCACTGCACCATAATGGACTGGTTGGTTCTCCCACTGGCAACGATGTTTTTTGGGGGTGCGCTGGGTGGTTCCTCTCTCAGCATCAGTCTGGGGAGAGAGCACAAGCGTTATCCACAAACTAAAGTGAGATTATATAACTAATTCAGCACTCCATCTTCTCTTGAAAAATGGGGTCAGGAGTCTCACCGCAAGGCTCAGTGGTCTCCCTTATAAGCTGTGACCCTCTGGTCAGGAGTCCATTTTTACAACCTCACATCCACCCGCATGATAAAAACCTCTTACTCGCTTTCTCGGAACAGTCTCTTGCTGCTTCAAGTACCAAACCCTTTTTATTTTTAAGGTCACTGCTCAAGCAGCCACTGGCTCAGTCAAATAGAAACGCGTGTGTCTGTGTGTGTGTGTGTGTGTGTGTGTCTGTGTGTGCTCAGCACTATTAAGCTTAGCACTTTTCAAGAATTGGAGTTAAACACGGGCCAAGCAGTTTTTGGGATAAGTTGATCTCACTACTTATTGTGTCATGTCTGGTGTTTTAAATCCTGGTGGTAAATACCGGTTACCTTTTTTTAAAGGCACGCGCAAAACAGTGCAGCCCGGGAGAGAAGAGGAAGAAAGCGCTATAGACAGCTGAAGTGTACATTTTGGCTTATTGCAGGGTCTCAATTCTCATTTGTTGACTGCAATTCGGAAAGTGAGATTCTAAAAAATGCAGAAGCTTTGCGCAAACATCAAAGCACGAATAGACCTTGAAGCATTTCAGCGAGGAACATCAGGCTGAAAGTTTTACTAGTCATGTGATGTGTTGAAACATATGCAGTACATGTTTAGAATGTGTTCCGGTAACAGGTTCTGCCTTCGGCAGAAGAGTAAAGAGTAGCTGAGAACCATACTTGAGTAAAAGTACTCATACAGTCACCATACAAGTCACCAATTCCAAGAAGAATGAGTAATAGTCGTACAGTTATTAGTTTTAGGTAGGTAATTTTTCTGATTTTAGAATTTCATTTCGTATTTACCATATTATAGTTGTATTTAAACATGCATTAAAAAAAAACAAAAAACAGTAATACCACAGATGAATACAAAGTGATTAAACATTTGAAGTTACTGGAACCAATGAGGTTGACCATTGAAGAACCAAATACTTATGGTATTTGAAATTGTTTTCATAAAAAAAAATAAATCTATATTTGTTTATTGTTTTTTTTTTATGTCAGACATCTTTTTAAAATTAGACTTTTTCGTTCTCAAAATCGGAAGCATTTCAGTTGTGTGTGCGCGTTATGCAGCATCACAAGAAACATTAGAATCATTAACATTCGCAAGAAACTTTATAAGAAGTTGAGCTGAGAATATCCCAGGCTGTTGACTGCAGTCAAACCAGCAATGTGCCAGCAATTTAAAATGCCATTTCACTCTCTTACTGGTGCCATACAAAAGCATTTCTACTATATGATAAGTTTATAAACTAAAATACTTTATTCAGAGAAACCGCTAAAACGTGATGTTTTGTTGAACTTTACAGAAAATAACCGCTATTCATAACCGATTTCATTGCACTTAACATTGCAAAAATATTCATTAAAATGAGATTCTTTATAGGTTCGACTGACTTTCGACAGACAGACGACGCACTTAGTTATGCCATTGGTGTGTGAGTAAAGTTGCTGCTACAAGAGCGCCGAAGAGATGCTTTTGATTTAGAACGAAAATGCAGCCTTACTGGTCAAAGTGCTGCAAAAATGTGAAATGTGCTGCAAAAATAAGAAAAAAGAAAAAGCAAAAACAAACATGTTTTGTAATATAATGTGAGATTTTTGGCTGTAATCTGATATCATACTTGGGGGGCCCGGTACCAATTGGGGACAATGGCTTTAGACCACTGGCATTCGTTTCAAATAAGCCACAAGAAGCATGACAGGTTGGTAATAAAATGCTAATTTTCTAGAAGTAAAAGACAATTGTTCTGTTTCTGTAAAAGACAATTGTTCTGCAGACTAGTTTGCCAGCTATGAAATTCAGCAACATTAGACTCAATCCGGCTAAACCATGTGCATTTAGTTAATTATCCAAGCTTAAAAATGAATCAGTGTTAACTGCCTAATAATGCCCACAGATTCATTTTAGCTCCTTTGCGCTCCGTGCTAATGGACAGTTAAATCTGCATTAAACTTTAATAGGATCATTGGGTCCGTTCAGATTTATTGTCAAAGTCATCCGAAACCTCCCACTACACTTGTTATTTCTTCTCAAAATAAATGCTCTTTATAACCGATATCAGGGAGCTTTTATTCAGTCAGGACTATAAATCTGCGTAACACTGGCCGTGAGATCAGACTTTGCTGTAATGAGATCAGACTTTGCTGTAACTGTACTTTTATAAACCTTGCACATGAGAGGCTCACAAAATAAAAGTCCTTTTGAATTTAGTAATTTCTGACTGTAAATGCTACTGGATTCTAGCCGTATCATCACACAAGCTTCATAATTCTATAATCAATAATGAGCACATTTAGCCGTCTTATCTGTTTCACATCACGCATCATTCGGGAGTGTCGCTGGACAAAATCTATATGCCATTTACTGTATATCATGTTAAAAATCACCATGGTATCTGTGATGGCAAATCAATAAAGAGCTATTACCAGTGATATTTATTTTTCTAGATTTATAGATATTTCTTAGCCATTCTAATTATCAACCTCAGTGAGTGACTTTTCACCAACATAGTAAACTAATCCATAAATCAGTTGTTTGAATATGCAAATGCCTAAAATCTCTTGATGTAAACACATTGCCCATGTATAATATAAGCAAGTGGTTCACCGGTGTAATGCATTTTTAAATGTGTTTACTGCTACGTCCTTTCGAATCCACTTTGCTATAGTAAAACAACATTTGCTTGGATGAGATTGATAATGTGGCCAGCATAAAACTGAATTTCTGACCAAACCTTTTCCAGTCAGTCATTTGTGCCGCCATCACTCAGAAACACAACCACAATTTCAATTAACCCACATTTAATTATCCAAATGTGATGCCCTTTGCTAAATACCTGTGGGAGAATACAAAATAGAACTATTCAATAGGAAACTACCGTATTTATGCAAATATAAGCACCCCACGAATAAGCACCTTCCTGAATTTTCAGGCACAAAATAAAAAAAAAATGTTATTATTGTTTCACGTTCAACTATGTTAATATTCCCTTAAATTTTTTTTTACTTTATTTAACAAACCTAACTTGTGACTCGTATCATTTTGATATAAATGTTTACTGGAATAATAGATAATAAAAAGACAATTCTAGTGGTCAGGACTTCATTTCCCAATATCCTTTGCTCTCTAGTCAGACTCCACACATGCGCTGAGCAACGGTTTCAAGCTCAGGCCTGATTAAATCTCTCTGATATAGGATAATAGCGAAGGATTTTTATTTCCTGTGCAGTAACCGAGCGTTTTGATTGTGTCTGTTCCTTGGATTGTTTTTTTACTCCTTGCCCGTGTTCTTCATTTTCAACTGTTTTGACTTTTTCTGCAATGACACACTGGACTTGTTTGTAGTTGGTTGGGCTAAGCTAAGCTAAGCGGCCATGGTTTGTAATCTCTGTTTGTTAGTGGTATGAATTATTGTTCTGTTTTTAGTTTAACCTTACTTCTTCCAGTATTATTTTGTCTCCGTTAAGTGTCACAGCGAGTCTAATGTTTCTTTATTTCTGTTAATGAGCCAATAAAAGCTTATACTGTAAGCACGTCTGCCTACGGACCATTGTTTAACTTTATATAGACGCACTTGCGCGCCGCTACATGAAGCCAACGTGTTTCTGCTTATTTGTGGTTGTTCCTGAATTGAAATACTAAAAAATGGGGACTTATATTTACGTGCATATTTGAAATGTGCAGTAATCGGCACCCCTCCCCCCATGTTTTTGAACATCGGAAATTCAAAAAATGTTAAACAGAAACCGCAAAAGTGATGTATATTGTTTAAGGCTTTTGATACATTGAAAAATGTATTTCAAGCTCAAATTTCAGTGGTTAAATTTTTTCCTGCACCACTTTTTCTTTTTTCTCAGCAGTTTTGGAACTAAAGGGAGGACACACCCTAGATTTGATGGCCATTCAATCACAGAGTGGGACTCACTTCCAGAAGAAATGGTCCCACGGAGGAAACCATGCAAGCATGAGAAATTCCACACAAAATGGTTCTAAACGGGCCGCGAACCCGAGTCTTAAAAAAGTCATTGGTGTGAAGTAATGGCAAGTCACTACGCCACCGTGCCGCTGCTACTGTGGATCTTTAAAGTTAAACGTTTCCTCTCATCACATGATCTCTCATCACGGATTTTGCACTTGTTGAAATAGGCAGAAGGTAAAAAAGCAAGTTGAACATTCACTGAGTTTGACATTATTTTGGACGTGCAGGTACCGAGATTAGCCAAAAAAGCATATGTGGGAGATTAGATGTGAAGTCTGGAGAGGAGTGATATTTCTGCTCGGCGTACCAGAGCGGCTTACATGGCTTCTTCTCAATGCGTTGCCCACAAACAACCTTTGCATTTGCAAGTGTTTGCAAGTCAAACAAGCAGAAACGAGGGTCTTTATCCGTCACAAGGGCACTAACCACAGTCTTTCCCATTGAGCCTGAACGTCTTGTCAACTTCTGCTGCTTGCACTTACATTTTTAGCTTCCAGCAATTGGAACAGACTTAAGACAGCAAGATCTACCTATACACCAACTCAACACCCAGACGAAAAATAATGCATTTTGAAGTGAGACGTCGTTTTTTTTAGCCTGAGACAGCACCACCTTCTTGCATCACCTACTGTCTGGAGCAGATAGGGATTCAAAGGCGTCTGCCACCTACAGCTGCCAATGGCATGACGCTGTGGCATAGAGGTGCCACTCACTCACAGTCTGAGATTGAGAACCAGTGTGTTATTTCTGGAACAGTAGAACGTGCTTCTACAAGACGTGGCCCGGCTGAAAGTGGAGGGTGGGCTGGACAACATGAGAATGACCACTCGGCTGCCTACCTGTTGGTTTCAGAGCTGTACTGTCCTTTGCCCACTTGATTGACCGCACAGACCCTGAACTGGTATGAGCGGGCCGGAGTTAGTCCCTTCACCATGGCTCCGGTCCCTTTGGGGTCTACATCAGCCAAGTACACTTTCCAAGGAGAGTCTGTGGAGAAAAAAAGAGATGTGCAATACTTCAATATTTAGATTTTTCTTTTCCATAAAGTAATGATCTCATCTTTGCAGAGTTTATAACTTCAATCCACAGCATAGCTATTATTATGCCATCAATGTATTTACACAAATGTACCAAATCTTAATGGCTGTTGGTTTTGTCGATCAGAAAATCCTTTGAACTATCTTTTAATATTATAATAAAATCTGCTACTTAAGCAAGTACATTTATTATTTCACTTGGGTTTTCATTGTTGCAGTCCTTTGCCATGACTTTAATTGTGGTTAGCAGTGTACAGCAAATATGATTATTTTAAACCTAATTAGTGCATATTTTCATGTAATTTAGTTGATACAAATAAGTTTGATAAAATCAGGTCAACAACAAAACCCGAAAATTATATCTGGCTATATTTTGAATATTAAAAGATGTTTTATTGTTACTGTACTAATACTGAGTATTAAGTGCAGCAAAATAATGTATTTAATTCAAAATGTGGTAAATTAATAAAGGTGTCAACTAAATACATTCATACTTAATTTAGTTAAAAATGTGTATCATGTTTTTATTTTTTTAAATTTTAACAACAAATTAACCCTAACCCTAATCCTAATTAAAATGTAATTCGTATTTCTTTTTATGGACTAAGAAAAATTTTAGTTCTTTTTCTGGGAAGCTGGAGCCAATTACATAATTTCCTGTATAATAATACATTCTGAATTAAAAGGGCAACCAATCACAGTTCATTAGCAATTTACCTATTCTAAGTCTCATGTTAATGGACTTGCAGAGCCAGCATAGAACATACAAACTCAACCTCAACTGGCCCTCCAACAAGGTCAACAATCATTGTCTGCTCCTCGTCATCATCACCTCCACAAATTTGTGTTTTTGGCCACAACTCACACAAAAACTGAACCAAAACTTTGTCTGGATTTTGGAAAGGCCTTGTGAAACTTCATTCGTCTGCATGTGAAGAGTGAACACGTAACAGTTGTGCTTACATCAGCATTTTTCATGATCGGGCCACTTTAGTTAATGGCCTGTTAAGTGCAATCATTTTTCAACATGTTTTTAATGAAAAAGTAATTATACCAGAGCTTGTCTTTTTCATGCTTAATCACATAGTGGGGTATAACAAATCACAATGCATAGATGAGTGGGCACTTATGCATAATTACAAGACACCTCCCATTAAAAAATGTAGTCATCCATTTAAGATTATGTCAAGTCATTGAGTCTGGACTTCTTGCGGCCAACACACTGGCCATTAGTGCTTGACACTTATGATTCGACCTTATTTTTTCCCGAGAAACGTTCAGCTCGAGCAACATACAGAAGAATTGTGAGCATCTGAACCCCAGGTCAACGAAGGCTAGAATTACAGTCAGAGATGGAGTAGGTTTTTCTTGCTTTCTCTGAAGGGTGTTTCTAATAGGTCTTCCCAGCCCTATTAGACCCGGCACCAGTAATCTTCACCTCCACTCCAGCACATTCCTCACTGTCTCCTTACAGCCTCTGAAGATCAATCTACTTGGGTGGGTTTTTTCCTGGTTCTTTAGTACTGCAGCCTTTTACACTGCCGAATGACAGTAACCCAGATCAACTCACAGCGTGAGCCATTCAGAGGATGTTTTGCTGCAAACCGGACAAAGATTCATTTCTATCCCAGTGAGATGCGAATAAGACACTGAACAGGATGCTCATGTAGAAATGCTGTGGAAAGATCTAGAATTTGGTTTCAAAAATGTAGAATTTGTACTATCAAAGCAATAATATGTTCATCTTCTAAACTGCTTGGTCCATTTCTGGGTCTTGGGGACCTGGAGACCATCAGGTAGATATGAAGTTAACAAAGGGAGAAAAAAAAGGTAGTGTAAAAATGACGATGTAAGAAATAAGAAAAGGGTAAAAAGACAAATAAGCAGCAATAATAATAAAAAACTAATCAAATTCAAAAGATGTGGGTTAGGTAAAGTGTAAAGTGACCAAAACGTATAATTACAGAGAATTTTGTAATTACTTTATTACAAAGAATTTTACCGTATGTACTCGCTTATAAGACAGGGGGGGGGGGGTGAGAGAAAAGTGAAAAAATAGAAATGAGTGGAAACCTAATTTTGGATTTCATATATTTCAGTTTTATTTTAGAGAGAGAAAATTAGGATAGAAAAGTGAAAAAAAATAAATTAATAAATCGAAACTCTGCGTTCAAGCGTTTTATGGAATCTCAACAACTATTTTATTTACTCTATGATCAATATCCATGTTTATACCACATAACAAGCACCAATGTAGTTCACACAACTTATTTATACTTTCATGTTCACTTTTAAACCACATTTTTTCTATACAGCAAAACTGTCAGAATAAAAGATATTTTCTATTTCGGTAGACCACGACTATAAGTCCCAACTTTGAGCCCGAAATGTTTCAGGAGAAATCCACGAGTAAATATGGTATTTGATTATCTACCGTATAAACCCATTTTTCAACCAACGCTGGAATCTATGGTCCTCAGAAAGCAGGATTCTGCACACACATAGGTGCGACCCAGAGGATATGACATGAGAGTGCGAGTGGTGTGTGTATCGTGAGTCTTACTGTTCTCAGAGAGCTCGACAATATAATGCAGCAGGGGGCTGTTTCCATCAAAGGGTCTCATCCAGGACAGGTCCACGCTGCGGCTGTCGATGGTGTTCAAGCTGGCCTGCAGGTTCCGGGGCGAGTGAGGCAGCTCTCTGTGAAGACCAGTAAGACTCGTATCACATGGTGAGCACAAGAAGATAAGTAGAAATTACACTGTCTACACCTCCAAACAGACTTTTGGCTATTCGGTTTGTTTGAATGACACTCAACTAAAGGTTATAACAAAAAAAAAAAAAATAATAATAAAGAGTTGTCATTCCAGTACAGTTCTGTAGAATACTTTAAGGATATTTTTTAATATTATTTTGCGCCATTTATTGACGGTTGCTTTTTTTTTTTTTAATCATTTTTATCATTTCCCTTTTTGCTCACTTTTTTGTCTCTTCGTGTTTCTTCTGGTATTTACTGTCTTTGCGGTACTGCTTCTTTTTGTTTGCTGTCGTAAAACTTCCATTTGTGGGATTAATAAAGTTAATCTAATCTAATCCAATCTAAATTGAATTGAAATAGAATTTTAATCTGAATGACAACTGGAAGGAAACATTTTTCTAAATCTGAAGAAGGCATTCAAGTTCATCCTGGTTTCTTTGTTCAACAGTGACTTTTAATAATCTATTGATTACTGTATTAATCGTTTTGAATGGAGATGGAGATCCTGCTGAGGTCAGGCATCAAGTAACCAACGGGAAGTGTTCGTTTTCCTCTCCAAATTAAACCCACGGAGAGGCTCGACGAAGCTTTAGATAACATCAGGAGATAAAGGACAAGTGCTAAAGAACTGATTATCTCCAGCTTCAGATCTTATTCTGCTCATATCTTCAACTGAATATTTTTTTGTCCCCGATGCAGATCTCGGCGACTACAAAAATAACGGATTTGTTTATTAAGAGCTTTAAGCACTGATAAGGACTATCGGTTTTAGATTAAGCAGAAAAGGTGATGAAGGTGAATTGTGAGGACTTCAGGCTCTTGACAGCGCCACACAGCTCTCTGACAACAACGCCATTTTCTCTGGTTTAATGAGGAGCCAGAAAACCCACAAACAGATAATGAGTCTTAGTTCCACACAACATTAGCCTCATGAAATCTACATAAAATACACATGCCCGCTGGTTACTGCTGTCTTCCAGCAGTTTATTTTCGAAGCCATTCTGGGGGATTTATTCCCTCATCTGTATCATGGTGCAAGGTAAAAAGCCAAGGCTTTGTGTGTTAAAACGTTTTTGTCACCAAGATTCAGTTTTTATTTTAGGTTTAAGGGTCTAACTGGCAGACCCCGCTCAGAAATGGAGTTTCAAATAGCCAGTGTACCCACTCAGATACCGGTCAAAAGGTGAAGAGCTTTTTGGGACACGGTCAGACCGTTTCATTCTGCACCAAGAATAGCGAAGGGACTAAAATAATAGCTATCTCAAACATCCATCCATTCTTTGACCAAAGCATTTTTCCACTTCTGGGTTACAGGGAGCTGGAGCCAATCCCAGCCACTCCGGGCCTGAATGTAACACATCCAATGGTGGACACAAAACCACACTCTCACTCACACCTATGGACAAATTTTCTGACTCCAATTCTCCTAAACGTAAAGTTTTTGACTGTGTGAGGGAGACTCGGAGGAAATCCACGCAAGCAGGGAGAGAACATACAAATGTTCAAAAAAGACCTCAAACTTAGGCCTCAAATTTGAGTCTTGGGATAGACTGATCAAAAAAAGTGCAAATCACAGTGGGGAAATTTCCAAGATCTAGTAATAAAATAAGAGTAAATACAAGACGATAAACAAAATATAAATGAGAGGAAATAAACATACTATTTGCACATCTGTGTACGGAACATGATATTAAGGTCACAGCGAGACATATTCGACCAGACAAATTACAACAATCGTAGGAAAATCCAGCTAGTTATGTAACTTAAACGACACATATCTGAGATTCCCAAGCATATTTCATCACGCCGTCTCGACACCTCAAAGCCGACTACTTCAGCGATGATGCATGACGTGCGGCAGGAAGGTGACACGCATCCATCAGCAGGGTGTTAGTCCGCTTTAACAGCAGAAGAAGAGGCGACACTCACATGACCTCCAGACGGGCTGACTTTGAGTCATTGCCGGCTTGAGACACGACGTCACAGGTGTAGTCCCCGATGTCCCCGGACCAGGTTTGACTGATGTGCAGAGACCCCTCCTGCTGGCTGATACGCCCCCCTCTGGACGGATTCACCGGCTCCTCATCCTTTTTCCACTCGTACCTGCCAAGCACAAGAGACGGGGTGGAAAAAACCATCTCCAGGGCCGCCTCATTACGCTGATATGCTGGATATTAGCTCTGAATTAGCCGGACAGAAGCACGGATTGCACTTTGAATCAACTTCATGACATTGCGAATTAACATTACAATCCGACTTGGTTGCCAGAGCCTGAGTTATAGTGTCAGCGACTCCAGCTGTGACGCCCATTCGCTGGCAGCGGCTCGTTTGTCATTACCCACCTCACTTCCACACGCGGGTCGTGTGTGGCGACACAATCCAGGACCGCCGTTGTCCCCTTGATGACTCTTCTGTTCGTGGGGGGGCTTGATATGGAAGTGCGACCTCGGGGGGGAGAGAAACACAGCACCGGTCAATCCAAGTGGAGTGTTTTCAAGAACTAAAAGCTTCACAACATCACAAGTCTCTTCACGCTTTGGCACCTGCTGTGTCAAAACCAGAACTTCCAATTTCCAGGGAAAATCTAGTCCAACGTTACCTCTATTTATGTAATACATTTTTTCTAGAAGTCGCTCATAACCTGAAAATTTCTTAAGTAGAGACGCGTTTTTTTATGTAAATGCCTTAATCCGTTCAAATTTTTTCATAAAACATACATCAAAACATGCAACAAATACATGTTACAATATAATTATGGTGCGTGGCTTTTACGGCTTTGGCGAGAGCAACCAAACACACACTTTTTTTCTTACTTTTCTTATATCTCTGGCTTTGTTTGTGTGGACAACAAAACTCTTTTTTCCACATTTCTCCATCACTTTCTTGTGGTACTTAGTGAATAAAAGTTAATATGCACACGTAAAACTGTCTGAACAAAAACAAAGAGTATGCTGGGTATACACACAGACAGATAGTAGTCCCTCCTAGCAAATGGGATGCCAGGAAGATACAAAAAAGCTAATGGCAGAGCAGCTACAGGTACATTAAACTCTGGGAGCTGCAAAAAGCAGCGCAAATTTTATGTCCTGAAATTTCTTCCGTAACAAGCAATATTTTCACAAGGTGTGTTGTAACTTGAAAATTCCGTGACGTTCGTAAGTAGAGGTACCACTGTACTTTGTATTTAAAACAATAAAGTCCATCTTGGTATAAAACGCATATTTTCATCTTGAGATTGGATCAGATTTTCTTACTCCACACGGTGAGAGAAGCGCTAGCGTTGATGGCTCCCTCCGAGTTGGAGGCGTAGCACGTGTACGTCTCCGTGTCCTGAAGGACCACTGGCTGAATCTGGAGACCTCCGGACTCCAGCAGGGTGATTCTGGGAATCTGAACGGAACCACTTGCTAGTGTCTGAGTGCCTGGAAATACAACACAAGCAAAAAATGTAGCTCCTTGTTTTGGCTGTGGATGATGTGGAATAAATAGGACATCACAATTCATATCAGTGCCTGAGCTTGAGATGATTTTATTACAAACCTTAAGCATTCCCTGAGGAAATCTTCCCAGAGCATCCGGCTAAAGCTCTAAGCCTTGTTAGCGACTGTTATTACAAATATGCAGCTTCATAATTGGGAGCTATGGAAACGACTCCATGAATACCAATACAGCCGTTTTTGTTACTGTTACATAAAAATCATTAGAGTTTTGTCGTTTTGGTAGTTGGTTAGTGATTTAATGGCTTCACAAAGCGGTTTTACTGCTGAAGAAATGTTGAAAGAAAATCACTATAATGAAATCTAGGCAAGAAAGTAAATCACATTTTTGGCTTCTCATCCGATCAAAATCACAAGACGAATTTCGTAAACATACATATTTTTTAACACATTCCTGTTTATGTGTCATGTGTTTGGAATGTAAGTTATGTATTTGCAAAGTGATGGTTCTTTTATTTTTTTATCTAATTAGTAAATAGATACAGATAGTAGTTATTTCTCAGAAAAATATTATTATTATTATTAAAAAGAAATAACTATTTAATATACAGTATGCTTAATATAAATATATAAAATATATATAGTTATAAAAAAATCTAATTACCAAGGAAAGTAACCATTACTTAGTAATTGTTATATAAAAATAGTAGTAGTATAGAAAAATTGTAAAAGTATATAAATAATAGTAATAGTATATAAAAATATTGATATATCTATTGTACACACAGATGTATATGGCTTGACAAGTATGAGCTTTTAAGAAATTGAGTTACATTTTAATGAATTCGTTTTTAACAATTAATACTCTAATAATAAATAACACATTACAAAAAATATGTAATCTACACCCGATGCTGAGAGACACAGATCAGTATATAATACAAAGAGTATGAAAATATCAAATATTAGCAAGAAAAGTGCTCAATATTATACTGAACTGAGATTTGGCTGCTAGAAACCACTAGGATGCATGACATGTTGCGAGGAGTTGCAAAACTTTCAGTATGAACGTATGGGTTCAGTTAAAAGATGAAAAACGTTTTAATTTCACAACGAATGTTAAAAAAAAACATCCAGTTTTCAATAGTAATTAATTCAAATGACCGGCCCTAGTCTGCTTCTGATTGGCTAACAACAGAACCAAGCTCTATTTAAGACCACTGGATCATGTTCTTTTCGGAACAACAAACGGTAAAAATCTATTTCCTGGGACATTTTTCACCTCTCTTCCAGGTGATGGCTGGTTTAGGAGCTCCAGAAACCTGACAGGTGAACACTGCCACTGCGCCGTCCGTGACCGTGATGTCCACCGGCTCTGAGGTGAACGCTGGAGCCATACCTGCAGATCAACATTAATTATTCAAATCACCTCATTTGTTTTAGTGGTCCAGTCATTAAAAAAAACAGCCGAGAAATGCAGTACAACATTCATGTCCATCAAAACATGGAAGCTTTTGTGTGGGATTCCGACATTTCTGCTAATTGGTGTCTGCGATGGTAAACAACTGATATAAATGTAATTAACGCGTGGCCGGAGCAAAAGCATTGTCCAGATGGTAGGTCAAATTTAATAGATAGAAATTAAATTCTTTTTACGAGAAGATGTTTTTTTTCCATTTGGAAAAGTTATTATGGCTGGAGAGCTCGTGGTTGCTGTTTGTGTGTGTTATTAAATTTACGCCGTTATTGAATAATTAAAACACTATTACAGATGGAATTCAGACACAATTATCATAACAATACTGATTTCACACTAAGGGCGGCAAATGCGAGTGTTATTTAATGTTGGGAGATTTCAAGGGAGGCTGCAAGTTTGCATCATATTTAGTTTTGCATATATTTTAATAAATATGTTTCCTAAGAAGCAATTGCGAGGCACAAAATTTGTATTCTTTATTCTGATAATCAGGAATGAACTTTTACTCTTGACATTTTACATCTTCCAAAAATATGTCCCACATATGCTTCTTGACTATGAAATATGACATTGAACATAAGCATTGAATATTGAAATACCAATTTAAAACTCCATTAATTCCTTTGAAACTTGTTTGATTAGGAAAATTTGAAAAACCATATCAAATGAGTAGTTACATTTATAATTTTGTTTATCTTCAGTCTCAAATGTAACCGTCTGTGCCAGACGGTTTAAGTTACAGAGGTAAACGTGATTTTTTTAGCCTGTAAACTTAAGCCAACAGACAAAATGTACAAATCGCACCAATATAATTCCCCATTAATTACATTGATAAATAAATATATTACATCAGTTGAGTACATAAAGTAAGCATATTACATTAATCTATACATATATGACATATTTATGTTATTTAATGTTTACATAACTTGTTTAATATTGATTAAATATTACAGATTTAAAAATTTACACATTTTTAAGTATAGATGTTTTAAGCAGAGCTTAAAAGGCTTGAAAAGTGACAAAGAAGGATAGGATCAAGATGGACAACTCATGTGAGGCCAGATTGAGGTGGTTTGGACACGTTAGGACAAAATTGTGAGTACATAGGGAGAAGGTTGAGGTTGGAATTGCCGGTCAAGCAAGCCGAAGATGAGATTTATGGATGCTGTAAACGTGGACATGAGGTTAGTGGATGTGAGAGAAGAGGATGCAGAGGATGAGATGGAGGCAGATGATTCGCTGAGGCGACTCTGGAAGGAAACCACCGGAAGACGAAGAAGCACTGCACAAAACATTCTCAAAGTTTCTCATTTTAAGTGGAAGCTTTGGTGAAACAACGGCACACACTTGATTCAGGCATGTGGTGTGATGCTGAATGTCAAACTCAGGTTGTGTGTTTTTTTAGCACTAACCCTCTCTAGGGAGATAAAGGCCTGCTGAGTGATTACACACAACACCAGCATTTATCCACTGTACTTGTCCTTCATCACTTCAGTGAGAAACAGATCTATACAGAAATAATACAGCCAGAAGAACCACCACGACTCTGATCGACCTACAGGTCAATGAGGAAAGCTAAATGTGCGAAATCAATACGCAAGACAAAAAACCCCCACCACATTGCGTGTGAGAGCAGATCTGGTGCTTTTCACTGACGATTTACAAATTAAAAGCACATATTCCACTGCTTGTTTGCACATGTATTTTAAAAAATTACAAAGTTCCAGATAGATTTGTACTCAAGCTTATATATATTAATACATTTTGTACTTTTGCAATAGATTACTGCTCGGGAAAGTGTTTTCCGTCGGCTAAATAACTGTATATGTAGACGTTGAGCAGCAAATGGCCTTTTCTCTAAACACAATCTCGGTTTTCATTTTTCCCTCTAAATTGTTCCGTGCGAACGCGGACAAACAGATGACACATGGCTCAATATGTCTCAAAGCTAAAATCAATAGGACAATCTACATGCAATTGGGGCTGTGGTAATTATCTGTGTGATGAGACCGCTGCCCTCCGAGTGGTCTTATTGCTCACTTTCTGCTCAGATTAGGGCAGGGGCCTGACTAACACCACGGTGTAATCAACTCCAGACAGCCTCTCCACAGGGAGCATCACTTATAGCAGGAGTCCCGTCATGGTGGATGAGGAAAGCACCTGTAGCACTGCACAGCTGATGGAGCACGTGTAGGAGCATTTTTCATCCATATAAGAATCAAAATACTCTATGAGAGACCTGGGGACTCCTGACTTTTTACCAAATTAGCATTAAATACTGTAGCCCAGGCAGAGATTATCTGTGCAATGCAACAAAGGAACTAAGAGCAATTGAATTTTAAACTCAAAATGCAGTGGGGTAAAGTACTTGAGTAAATTGACTTCATTACTCAAGTATTTTTGGTGTCTGTACTTGTACCGAGTATCGGAAATATGAGCAAAGAAAAAACTTGACTACATTTTTGATTGAGTATTTTTACTCTACTACATTTGATGGACACTTAATGTTACTTGTTGCATTGTGATTGCACAATGTCGATTGGACATGTCTTTTTTTTTATAGAGGTTATGGGTGGACGAGGCCATCTGCAGGATGCTGAAGGTACTGGTTGCTATTTATGAGCTAAATCAAGTAAACGTCAATTAGAGGTTGTACATTTTTGCACATTTGAGGTTGACTGAGACTTTTTTTTCTACGTATTTTGTTCTGCCATTTTGAAACGTTGAGGTTTTAAATTTCATTTTTACATCAGGATAAAACCTGATGAAGAGTTTTTTGCTTTTCACACCATGTTGAAAAGTATAGTACTTAATTTTTTTATTTTTTATTACTCAAGTATTCTTGGAATTTCTAGTTGTAACTGTGGAAAGCACCTTACAAAAGCACTCAACTTGAACTTGACCAGTAACTTGTAATGGAGTAATTTTTACATTAAGTTATTAGTGCTTTTTACTTAAGTATTGTTTTTAGACCTTTTGGACGTTGCTTATTTTATTATTATTACACTAATATTGCTTATTTTATTAATATTACACATTATTGCTGTAGCTCACATGTCTTTTGCTACTTTTTAACACATATTTGCTGTTGCTCTGCCACAGAGACAATATAATTAAAAGGAATTGAACTTTAAATTCAAATGTTAAATTTCATGTTCACAATGTTGTCGATTTTGCATTGCCTCAATTTCTTTTTGCAACATTATTGAACACAATTGGATTTTACGACTTACTCATGACATCCAGATACGTGTGCACTTGAGCCTCTCCGGCCGAGTTTCTGGCGAAGCACTGGAAGATTCCGGCATCGCTTGGTTGTAGCCTTGTAACCTGCAGGCCCAGGCTGGACGTGACCTTGTAGCGTGGGTTGTTGAGTTCACTGAGGGGCACGGCATCCTTATACCACTCTAGTTCTGGAGTAGGCACACCTGCAGAACGTGTGGTTAGAGTCAGAACAGGTCACACACGCACGGCCAAAACTGAGTTACGCTTACAGAAAAAGACAAGTTTATATAAATTCTCTACACTTACAATTCGAGTGTAAAGAAACTTTTAAGGTCAAATCATACATTTTTTAATCACCTGATAGTTAAATTCATCAATTTATCACATTCCTATTAAAATAGTTCTTTTCTAGTCTGTTAAAGGATAAAGGAAACATTTGTTTTGTATTTAGAACGCACACAATGGGATATTGTGATATTTGTAAGTATTTACTGTACTTTACTTTACAGTCATTTAGCAGACGCTTTTATCCAAAGCTTACAAGTCACCAGTACAAACACCAGTGCTCTACAGATTGAGCTACTGGGAAAATACCGCTTCAAATTGCGTGTATCTACATCTGGGTATTTCTCTAGTTCCTTCTTGAGTTGTCATTTTTTTACTTCTAATGTCTGAAATATTGCTCCAGAAAAAACCTTTTCTATCCCATGATTGAGAAATGTTTGTGTTGTTGAAAATAGCACAACAAAACTATCTTAAAAATACAATAAAATTATGTACGATCAATAAATAGAGTGTAGAATAAAACAATAAACATAATTATTGCAATAAATGTTGATCAATTCACAATATATGTGTAAAGCAACAATGCATATGCTTTCTTGTTCTATTAAAATTTCGTTTTTTTGGTCAACATCACCGTTGCTCACACATTCTTCACACATTCACCACACCTCAACTGTGACAATATTTATGCGCGTATTATAATATATATAAACAGTGGGTGTGTCTGTTTATATATAGTAAATTAGTATGGCAGTGAATTAGTAATAATCCATCGATTGAAACCCATACGTCTGCCAGTAGGAAGCATTTATTCTCTCTGGCGCTAGGCGTCTTGGTGCATAATCCTTGCAGAATTTGCAACTGAGTTTTGCTTAAATTGCAACTTTATTATCCCCATTCTTATCTGTGGAAACGGAGGCTGTGATGGGCCGCACTGGTTTAAATACTCCATTATGCACATTCACAGTTCTAAAAGTGAAGATGCTGCGGCAGTCTTTATGGGACACACAAAATATGAAGTGTCATGAGGAAATGAGATATTGCGAGGTATTAAGCTTCCAAACAGAATCCGCCAGCGCGCTTCTAAGAATATTCTGGCAGCGGAGAAAAATGCATTGCGAGGTTAGGACGGGGTGGCTGATTTAAGTAACCGCTAAGAAGAGAAAATCATCACTTGCTGTCGCACTAGTGGCCAACAAGAAAAGGCCGACAGACTGCATTATTCCAACTCATTTAGCATTTTCTGCCTGTTGTAAACGAATGTGTTGAGCCTCAAACTGCTGCCGAACTTCCTGTGCAAATTTACAGACGTGCACCAGACGAGGAGGAGGCTCCAGACTTTTCCTTGATCCTTCAGAGCTCGCAACTTCGCATTCCGCTCTGGAGAGATATAACTTCTGAAAACAAAAGGATTCCTTTCAATCCCAACACATAAAAAAGTGAGAATGGTCCCCGAAGAAGCACATAAGAGAGGTAATGGATTGATTCCACTTTCCGCTCTTGAGGACACGGCGCAGCGACTGTGGTTGTTTTTATTTCTCGCAGCCCATCTGATGCTGAGGGATCATTTCTACCCTCGCTGAAATTGCAGCTGAGCCGAGACTAAACCACAACGGACAAATAACGTGAGTACGGTTATAACAGCGCGGATGACTTTTCATTTCAGCTCGGTGAGAAAACAGGAGAATATTTCTGGCAGAAATCCAATACCATTTCATTGGCCATTTTTTCCACTATATAATGATAATGGTTTAAACCCCTTTCCCATCATCACCTCATCTCTCTTGGCTAATCGTATACTCTCCGCTGCTGGTTCTCCATTAGTCTTTGGTGAAGGAACACTGATGCTGTGCAGCTTTTATAAATCACCGCTCGGAGACTTTTGCACGTGTTAATAGAGCGGCGCGGCGCTCATGGCCAGCGGTGTGACAAACCGGACACGGAAAGACCTTAAAGACCCGTAGCTGAAGATCCACAGTGTGTTTCTCGACTGTAGCTTCAGAAGGTGGAGCACTCACCTCGAGCCTGGCACTGGATGTCCACGCTTTTCTCCACCTCTCCCATCATCTTCCTGCGGGGCTCAGCGGTGAAATAAGGCGCTTCTGCAAAAGCCAATACGCTGATTTTAGAAAATACATTGTTTTTTTGTGTTGCAGAAATACAACAGAACAAGAACGTTTAAGATATTGAGAAGCATAAACAGCTTCTGGAATAACCGTGCGAAACCATCAGTAGAATTTCCGCTTTGCGTTTTCACTGAGCGCAGATTAAATTTGTCTCTTTTTCCAAAGCAGATGGAGGTTTACTGCAGTAGAGTAATCATCAATGTGGAAATGCTCAGTTTAGCTTGTTTGTGCAGGCTAAGAACTTACAACTACAATTAAACATAATGCACAAAATGTAGCGTATTTACACGCTGTATTTATATTTAAATATAATTTTACAGTAAACGTAGCACCCACGGGAACTGTTTATGTATATCTATCTATCTTTCTATCTATCTATCTATCTATCTATCTATCTATCTATCTATCTATCTATCTATCTATCTATCTATCTATCTATCCATCCATCCATCCATCCATCCATCCATCCATCCATCCATCCATCCATCCATCCATCCATCCATCCATCCATTCAGGTCTGTCTGTCCTTCTGTCCGTCTATATTTCATAAGCACATGACGAGACCATCTCTGTGCTCTGAAACCATAAAGATAATAAAATTGTTTCCCATATTCACTGTTTCACACTCTTTAGCCGTATCAAACATGTCTGACTTGTAAAACTCAACCTCAAGTTGATTGACAGAGCGGTGATGAGTTTTTCACAAGGACCATCAAAAATCTGAAGTGCATCTTAGATAAATAAGTAGATGCATATGTAGGCATCTTAAACATCATTCAGACAGCCAAGAAAGCAGTCATTTATCTGACGTATGTGCAACTGCTCCTTGACAGCTCACATTCATCAACTCAGTCGCGCTCAATGCAATATGTTTCCACACTTCTCTATACATATGTATTGAACTTCACATGGAGCTGGGAACACCTGTCAACCGGCTTCTCAAGTGGACACTGATGTGAAGTGAACAGAAGATTCATACATATTTAATATACTGTTTAGTTCACTAGGTTTTCATGTATAACTGGAGGACACACTGTTCCTTTTCTGTAAAACCTCCAGTCTGCACGCTGGAAGAACCAACATTCTGCTCGACTGTCCTTCGAATCACAAAAACAACTGAACACAAAGCCGGAAACAACCATTTCGGAAATTATGTCTCCCAGAAACGAGAAGTCATTTCTCCATTAAGGTATATGATGTTCTACTCTACATGTCCAAAAGCTGCATTGATTTCCTTGTGCGGTTTAACACTTTGCTAGAAATTTCTAGATTTCTATTTCGGGTCATTTTAATAAACTGTAAAGAAGGTCAAATCTTGGACACACAGATTCTAACAGCCTTTATTGGACTATAAGGCACAGTAGATTATGAGGTGCACTGTCACTAAACATTTATTTAGAATAGAAAAATGAAGGAGTAGCATTCAGATTCAAATTCCTTATAACCTTTTGATACAATGACAATTTCTATCCTTTCTATTCTTAGCGACTTTGCGTTGGTCTGGGACTAAGAAAAGCGCTATATAAATAAACTTCTGAATATCTTTCATATAAAAATATTTACATTTGTTTAGGATTTCAGTAGAACCTTCCAGTCCAAAAAACATGGCACACCCTTACTTTTACCCTTACAATTATCTACCAAAAAGCACCAAAACACATTTTGCACGCATGCTTGATAAAAAGTGTTGAAGCCAGATCTGATCTCTCAACAGATGCATGTTTTCAGCCTGAACTTGTGAAATAATGTAAAATGTCACCTGACAATGTTCTCGCAGAGCTGTGACAGATTGCTTTAATGCCCCGGGCCTTTCAAAAAGCTCTTATCCCGTCTAATACAGCGTGTAATTTCAGGTTTTATGCACTGTAATGTAGAGTTGTGTCTATCAGAGGAGTTTTCTCTTCACGTTCCCATTGAGATGAACCATTAGGGCAAGGTTTTTCAACAGACAGAGTCGTAAAAGCAGTGTAGATGTTTTTTTTTTACCTGTGATAGACAAGAATGCTCTGGCCTCAGCCGGTTTCACACTGCTGTCCAACAGCGAGGCTTCGCACACGTACATGCCGACATCGGCACTCGTGGGGTTGATGATGGTCAAGCGTCTGCCGAATGAACCCACCCCGCTGGCCACTTCCACGCCATTTCGTCTCCACGTCAAGCTCAGTTTCTCAACCGGACTGACAAAACAAGAAGTTAAAATGTAAAAAATAAAAGCCCACCTGTGCTCACGGTTCTCACCAAGGGTTAGTACTCGGACCTATGTTGATTTGATCTTAACATTATGACTTATGTAAATAAACTTCGATTAACAATTCACACAGCCAGCATACTGTATAATTATTTGTCATTTTTTTCCCCTGGGTTTTTATACAGCGGGGAGAAATAAAATATTTTCGATTGATGCATAGCAAAAAAAAACTAAACAAAAAAAGCCCCTGCACTTTGCTGCTCTCATATTAACAGCCTTGAAAAAGGCTAAACAAGAAAATTGAGGCTTGTGAACCTGTTCTTGGGTTAAGTAATATAAATCGGACATTTGTACTTTTGTAAACAGCCGACGATACTCACCGCGCGTTAGCTACACACTCCAGCGTGGCCTCACTAACCCCAGCCACCACCGTGGTGTTTCGTGGAGGGATTACAATCACTGGAGCCACAGGGTCCGTCGGGGCATCTGAGTCTAACCAGTGTGAAAGTTAGAGAGAGAGAGGAACAGAAAAACAAAATCATTACTCGTTTGTTTCTTATGTAATATCACTTATAAGAATCTGCTTGGAAAAAAGGCAGATTTTCTATTTTAAATTAAAAAAAAAAGAATTTTTTTATATAT
>CM051506.1:10184183-10266089 GCA_028031935.1 Paedocypris micromegethes
CACACACACACACACACACACACACACACACACACACACACACACACACACACATATATATATTATTAAAACATTTTAGAATTGTAGTAGATACATTTACATTAATCTTTTTAAGGTATTTAATGACAAGAGATACTTAAATAAAGGGTCAAAACTACCAGTTTAAAGTAGATGCTAAAAAGATGTTTTACATCTCTATATGATTTAAAAACAAATACAGAAAATGTTCATTTCTATGGTTTAATCTGTGGAGACGATGTTTGCAACACCAAAGGTTGAGGATTTGCATTAAATTGCTTTACTTTAAAAAATGTAAAACTCTTTGACTATAAGCATTTGCTAAACGAATAAATATAACCGTATTAAAATATTCAGCAGAAGATTAGATCTTTTCCAAACTTGACAGATATATGTTGTGATTTCATAATCTCAACACAACTGTAAGCTCAACTCTTAATGTTTTATTCCTTCCTGACACAGAATATCTTGAATAATTTAGGACGGGCACTGATCCTGTAACATGGTCTGGAATAGAGAGATTTTCCCATAGATTGCTCCGGAAAATCACTTACGTACATTTTTTAAAACGACTCCAGCTCATCTCATCGCTAATGGTGAAAAATGTAAAACTGCTTGTTAAACCGGAGTCTTTCTTTCAAAAGGAAATTAGAGCAAATATCTGAAATATTCAAACAGTATGATAATGAGGATTTAAATTACTAAGGGAAATGCTAAAATCGAGCCTTTGATGTTGAATGTGACAAAACACATTCAGCAGCCCAAGTGTCAAAAATCACAACTAGTTCCGAAATCCTAGAATTCCAATTAAACAAGTCTTGAGATCTGATGTATAAGAGATGCCAGGAACGACACAGCGGCTGTAAACTACATATTCGGCAGGAAGGGACCAAATGTAAGTTTAACTGAAAAATTGCTTGGGCACTAATCTGAATATTGGCTGTGACCTTTAATATTCACAAGGAAATATTAAAGGTCACTGCTAAAGATCACAGCAATTTTGCCTTATGATTTATGCTTGTACTTTAGGCAACATTTCCAGCAAATATTACAATAGAGGAAGGCTGATATATTCCTTGACAGAGGCGACCAAGTTCCCCAGGCTACATGCGTGTGAACGAATCCAGTTATTCAGCTAGAAAGAAAAATTGTCCCGTATTTTAAGGATTATATAGGGCACTTAAATTACCAAAAAAAAATGTTTTCAAAGTGAGTGTGTCTTGGAATTTGGAAAATAAATATGCCTAATGTGCTAATCTGCTAGATTACTAACCAGAACAAAAAAATTTAGCCATATTAGTCCAGTGTTAATGTCGCTACACTGGTTACCTGTTAAATATCGCATCCAGTTTAAAATTCTCTTAATCACTTATAAAGCACTAAACGGTTTAGCTCCTCTATATCTCAGTGAGCTCATCACTTACTACGAGCCTACACGACTGCTGCGCTCTCAAAACTCCGGCCAGCTTATAATACCGCGAATCTCTAAAATCTACCAGGGAGGAAGATCCTTTTCATACTTAGCACCCAAACTATGGAATGCTCTGCCTAGTCCAATTCGAGACTCAGAATCAGTGAGTCAATTTAAGTCTAGACTGAAGACGCATCTCTTCAACGAAGCATATATTGACCTGTTATAATAACTTACAGAAAATATTAATATATCGTATAGAAAGGCTGCCTAGTTAGTGCTCGGAACCGAATTACACCTGCACCTTCCGAAAATTGTCAAAATCTATAGTACTTGAATTTTTCTAATTGCCTTATATTTTTTATTTATTTATTTATTTTTTTCTCCCCTCCTCTCCTGAGCGCCAAGTGTCGTACGACCGGAATCTCCTAGAGCTTCGGAATCATCGGTGGTGCTTCCTCGACCTCTGTGGACCCGATGACGCTGTTGGCTTGGAGAAGTGGAGCCGCCTCTTTCCCCATTGAGGAGGGAAACATCGTTCCAGAATCATCATTAAAAATGACGCGGAACAACCAACGCACTGATTGTGTAGTGTTAGAATGCCGGAGGAGACTGGCACCAGTGAGCCGGGTTCTCCCCAGGGTTTTTCCTCGTTAAAGAGGTTTTTTTACCTGGCCACTGTTGCGTATGTGCTTGCTCGCTGGTCTTTGTCTTTGTCTTGTCATAACCGCAGCCACTTAGTTAACACCAACAATCCAGACGACAAATTGAATAAAAAGCATAATTTCCCTTACATATTTACATGTGCGCTTTGAGACAGTTAAAACTGTGAAAAGCGCCTTACAAAAAAAATACTCATTAATGTGTGGTAATAAAAAGAAGGATTTTTTTTAACGGTGGGTTTTATATAATCTGGGTGCACCTTACAGTTCAATAAATATGGTAAGTCAATAAACCTCAGCGTTACGTTTTTTCAGTTTTCGACACTATTCGTCTACACATGCCAGGTTTAAGGCAGCGAATTAAACCTCCAACACAGTGTAAAGTGGAATCCAGATTTTCATGGTTAAACCTCTCGTGGGCTTTTGTATGAGCAACAGATTGTGTGGGGCACATGGGTCTCACTTCCTGTCTGTTTGCAGATGGCGCAATTCATTTCGATAACATTGGAAGACGTGTGTTTGTTCTTTGTGCACTGGGAGACACGTGAGTTTCAGGGATCATCTAGCTCAGCTTGCTTCTGCTTCAGTGGATAAAAACTGCCTCACCTGTGACCAAAAGAGGATGAAATATCGCCAACATCGCATGGGATGCGGTAAATATCCTATTTCGCTCTTTTTTTAATATGGTCAAAGTCAACATCAGACAGCAGGGCCAAAGAAACGTCTAGACGCTACTTGACTTAAATTGACTTAAAATATTATGGTGCCATATCTCCTGCACTGTGCGGATGTTATCTGAATCAATAAATCAATAAATTAACTTTATTGTCACAAGTAAAGATTCCATCCTGCAAACAATGTGACATAAAATGTACCAATAATAGAAAAAGCTTATCCTCTTACATCCATTTACATTTTACTGAATCGGCTTTACAACAAACAAAAAAAAAAAAAAAAAAAAACCAACAATATACTGATCAAGAATCTCAAGAATACAACTCTCTTTTTTTAGCTTCTCATTTTCACTTGTTTTTATCATCATTTGTCTTATTTCATTTATAGTCGCCAATGCATTTATTTTAGGACCTTTTTTACATTTTGAAAAAATAAGTACATCATTTAAATTCATCACTAAGTTTCATTCCACAATGTTAGACCAACAACTGAAACACACCTAATTTTTTACATTTGTTAACGTGTTCGAAAAAGTACAACCCTCTTAAATTATATTGACCAATTGTTAACTAAAAAAAATTCTGCATACTTTTTGGAGATTTAAGTTATGTTTGACTTTGTATATGAATCCTCAAATCTCCAGTCCTGTGCTGAAGAAATCTGGATTACGGATGTATTCTTGCTGCTCTTTGAGGAGCAGGAATGAGTGAAGCCCAGAGATGATGTACAATGAGATGCAGAATTACACACGAGGGAAACGCTGCACCACTGATTTCCCTGGACCACCAACAGTCTGATAGTCTTGCAGTTATATCGCACTTCCATTTAATTAGAAATACCACAATACTTGCTGAGTAACAATGGAGGTAAATATATTTACTAATGGCCCATGATTACCAAGTCTTGTGGAAACAAAAATTAATAGCTTGCAACGTTTTATGTGCGATGCTGTTTAAAAGTAGCGACTCGATGTAGCATTTGTGATTAACTGTAGAGTGACAGAAACATTCCATGCATTTTTCAGAATATAAGGCTCATTGTTATTCCCAAATTGATGTTTTAATGTTATTATAATATTTAATATTTTTTACCATTATAAAAATTATAAAACACACAAATTCCGTTTTTTCATACAACATTTTTAGGATGTTAAGTGCGCCTCATAGTCTGAAAAATACAAGTATTTACTTGAATCTGAAATGCAAATAAACGTGGCCATGCTAACATTTTTCAAGCACTTCAAGTCATTTAAACGTTCTTACCCTGAGATCCACGATACTTCTTGCTTGCTGTCCGGGCAGCAAAAACAAATACAAAAAGAAACTCAATAAAAAAATCAAAAACTGTAAGTAGATTAAAGATACAGTATTGAACACAATCAAAAGAAAACTATACCTTTTTCTAGGCAAAAATATTGCGTGTTCAGGAACAATACAGTGGGTTTGTGAGTTATTATAAGTGTAAGCATCAACTTCAGTATTGTTTTTTACATCTCAATCTGTAGTATTAACACAAAAAATAAATGATTAAAATTTCCAGGAAACAATAGTTAAAAGTACACACACACACACACACACACACCTCATCCGTGTGAAATCATGCACATGACCTACAGTTAATTGCAGTTTCAGAGATGCCAGAACAGCCACTCACAGCAGAACAACCAGCGAAGGCGATAAACAGCGGCAAAGTGGTGAAGACGTCCTTGTTTTTCTCCCCTAAATCTGTCATCGCCTTCATTTGCACGAAGCCTAATGAGTTCCTATGGCGCGTGAAACAGTGATCTGCTCACATGATATATAAAAGTTTGAAGAACAACAGCTGCCACTTTGACAGGCCAAAAAAAGACTCCAAAGACATAAAATATGAATCAAGCCAGGGACAGGAGAAACTTCAAGGTACACGTAGGTGTTCCTCCGCGCTAACAGTGCTATTCAAATGAGCAAGTTGAGAAAGGAAATTATGAGCATCTACAGAAGTTCAGAAGACTCTGTCCAGGCCCTGACCACAGACGTCATGCTGTAGAAAATGAATAGCCAGCTCATGGGAATCTAGAGGAGAAGTGCGTATATTTTAAATAAAAGCACATTATAAGCTCTGCTTAGACTCAGAGGAACCGGGAGCTGGCGATGTGGTTGACATCGGGAACCACGGGGTCTATTAAATGAACCAGAGTGGAGAATCAGCCGGGAGATTTATGCACAAGCCTAGTCCATAATTGATATTCTTGGGATTGGGAGCATTTTTCTTTATAAATATTACACATACCATAAGTCCACCAGTGCCTCTAGACAAATAGAGTCCCAGAAAAGAAACCCAAGTGAAGCTTGATGGAGACAATGGCTGCTGTCATTCTAACCTCATGCGGACCTAGAACTGACAGCAGAAGTGTGATTTTGGAGCTGAAGTGGCCTTTCCAGCATACTGATTCTGGCTTACGGAGAACTGGCAGCTGTTAGCTGGGAAATAAAGAGCGCTGTGGCAGCTCCAGCACTTTATATCAATGGAGCCGCCTTGGCTCTCTAAAGGTCCGGGCTGTATTTGTGGCCTTAGAGTCAGACGTTTCCTCTCAGGCCGTGAAAGAAAGACTCACGGATATTGAGCAGGACCACGGTCCCAGACAACAGGATTTTCTTTCGAGATGTACTGGTATTGGGTATCAATATTGGTACCACTTTTTCCAAAATACTCGTTAAAAGTCCACCGATACTGGATGTGAGAAACGTTTATGTTTGAGCGACGCATAAAGGGTTAATCACAGGCACGCGAGAGTGCCCCGCCCTCAGCGCTAGTGATGGGAAGTCTGGCTCTCCTCCGATGAGAGTCAGCTCCTATCATTCGCTATAATTCGAGTTTAGTTTCTAAACCAACACAACTCACGCTGCAGCAAACTCTTGCAAGAGAGAAAAACATGTTGTTAGTTTGTTCAAATACTGTGCACTAAATAGAAATTATGTTTATTATTGCCCTTTGTGCTGTCCAAAGCGGCAGTGTACAACAAAGTGAACAAAAACTTGATTTCTTGAGTTTCACTTTTCAGAAGTCACTGTTTAATTTTTTTATAATTATATTATTCTATAATATGTTGCATACAACACGCTTTTCATTTGAAATAAATGTTCTTAATTCCAAACTAGCCCCCTTTTTTAATTGTATGACTAAAGCTGTTACCTGTCCATTTTAGTAAGTACTCGGTATTGGTGAGTACTGAAATGCAACTCGTACTCGGTACATCCCTAGTTCTTTATCAATTCTAAATTCTGAATTATTTTAACTGGTGGATTAAACGTTTCGACACAAAAAGTACCGTCAAAAAAGGGAAAATAACACTGCTAATTTACTTGCTCAGGTTCATCTCATTTCAAGGTAAAAAGAGATACAAATAAAAAACACTAGAGAACCAAACTAAACAAAAAGCTTCCTGATGGAGGAAAACCAAATTAAATGAACAATCACTAGAGAGCGGGAGAACAACAAAGAAACTGACAGTACTACACTCAAGAAGACCATGATATGTCACCTGAAGACTTGCAAAAACCAAGTGCTGTACATGCTCCTTATAAACCCAATCTTAACAAGATACACCTGATACAAACGAATAGAGACAAAATTAGGACACATTAAACAAAGACTAGATGCTGACAGTACAAGTATACAACAAATTTAAACAAGCCCTTGGTGACGCAGTACAAAAATAAATATGCACATATATATACAATACTAAATTTTACCATTCTGATTGTTCAAAATGTAAACAAAAAAGAGACAAATGTAAACACAAAAGAAAAATGTACAGACTTGGGAAAAACTGAGATACGTACACGAGGACACGAGTACACGTTTTTCACAAGACTTCATACAAAAGTCCAAAACACATCTGCTATATGCATTGATTATCATGTAATTAAACAATTACAATGATAAAGGTTACGGGAAGGATGTGTATTTGTTCTGACATAACATCCAACCCAAACACTTCAAGCTAAACACATTTGTAATAAGAAAAGTATAAAACTTTATTTCTCTTGGGTAAAGCAAGACTTTCATCACACGAGAGCTCACCCTTCTCGCCAAGTTATCAAAAGCAACTGTCAATAAAAAGATTTCCCCATGGCATTCACCACAAATATGACAAAACTGCAAATCTACAATATCCTTGAGTCTGATTTGACCTATAGAGACTTTTCATTCGAGAAATCGCAGGTGTGTTCCTCTCTCACGCTTTCTGAGTGGAACCCATTCAAACCGGCTTTCTGAAACAGGGAGCGAGGTGTAAAAAGGCTTTCGCCTGGAATAAACGACAGTGCATTAGCTCCTGCAAAAGAACAATGGATGGAGTGCAGACAACATGTTATGACCAGAAATAGCAGTTGCAGAAAAAACAAATATCAATCCTTCAGAAAGCTCTTGCGCCATCTTTGAAAGTCCCTGGTCGTCTGATGGATTAATGACAGAAGCAACCAAATTCTATCCGAATTGCATAATCCCACTATATCTGAGCAGCAAAGTGATAACTGATGTCTCCCTCTAAGATGAAAGTGTGGTGTAAAAAAACGAGGTATGCATCATGGAATGTCAGCGCTGACGTTGACACGAGGTGACCTTTTCCCGCTCTTGTCAATCACGCAGAGAGACAGCAATAGGGCAGGCCCTAAACTTTAAAAAAGGTTGGCATTTCACCTGAAAGAAGGGCATGAATGCTCGGCTTGAGAAACACAGAAGATGAGTGTAAATTGCTTGAGAACAAAACACACACACACACATACACACAAAACCAGGAAGTTACTCATAACAATCATGTCCAATCAAGAGTTTGTCTAATACTTGCGGTACTATATGGAGTAGGGAAGATGTGACTTAAACAGCAAGTTCATTTCAGCAATGAAATTTAAATGATTGGTTGGCCAACATCCAGGGTGTCCTGCCTTCAGGCCAATTGTTTCTGGGATTGCTTCCCCAAGACCAGGAAATGGAAAAGTATTTCAGAAAACAGATGGATAGATGTTAGTATAGCCTTAGAAAATCCCCACGGAAAAAGTTTAATATAAAGGAAACAGTGAAAAATGGGGTGGCATGGTAGTGTCATAAGCAATGCTGGTCCCCACAAGGACAATGTTGGGTTACACACACTCAAAGTTGGTCCCCACAAGCACAATACACACAGACAATACTGGTCCACACAAGTACAATGCTGGTACACACAAGGTCAATACTGGTCCTCTCACAGACAATACTGGTCCCCACAAGGACATTGCTGGTCCCCACACCGACAATACTGGTTCCCACAAGGACATTGCTGGTCCCCAAATGGACACTGCTGGTCCCCACAATGCTGGTCCTACACGAACAATGCTGGTCCCCACAAGAACAATTCTGGTCCCCACAAGGACACGGCTGGTCCCCACAAGAACAATGCTGGTCCCCACAAGGACACGGCTGGTCCCCACAAGGACAATACTGGTCCCACCAAAGAAAAATGCTGGTCCCCACACGGTCAAAGCTTGTCCCCACAAGGATAATGCTGGTCCCCAGAAAGACAAGTTTAGATTTCAGAGGTACTAGGTTGCCTATAGATGTGTGACTACATGTGTCTATTTGTCTTGCCCTGTGATTGGCTGGCCAGCAAAGACTGTGTCCTGCCTTCTAACTTCCTGTGACCCAGAAATGGAAAAAGAGGCTAAGACGATGCATAAGCAGATGGATGAAATTGAAATGTTCTCTGAAACCATGAGAATGGTGTGGACACTATCTAGCCTATGAATTAATTATCCCATCGTGGAATGAAAAGCAAGGCAGAGCTGAGTTCAGGAGTGTATAAAGCGCCACACTGCGGAAGTGTCCTCTGCGCTAATTAAGCTAGAAAAATTAAAAGAGACTGATCTTTTACATCATTATTTTTCTGCTGGTAAATGGTTACAATTGGCAGCTGGTGGTATCAAATAAACGTATACTTGCCCATTAATCCTGATAGGGGTCTTGTAATTCACAATATGCAGCGATGACTGTGAAATAATGAGGACGCCAGCTGCTTTTTCACAAATTACTGTATAGTGATGCGTAGAAAAAAAAAACCAAAAGCGCAAGATTCGGGCTAGCAAAATACCCTAAACTCTTATAAAATAGCAGCCTGCCCAGTAATCATTCAGAGAACAGACATCTTCAATGATTCAATGAGCTGACGCTGTTCACAGCTGTAGCGCAAAAGGCCTTTTTTCCTCTTCTAGCCCCCCGTCTCATCAATTTATCATTTCTCTTATGGCCAGACTGGGGTTTCAAACATCTGGGGCTCAAATAAGTATAAATAAATTACGGGGAAATCCTTCAAGGTGCTACTGCATATAACACTCTCGGCTTTTACATTATACATTTAATGTACATATGACTATGCATATAGAGGAGCCTCTGAGAAACGAGAGAAAAAAAAAATAAGGGACCGTGAGATGGATAGAGAAACAAACACCAGCTGAAAAAGTGCATTGTGTTGTTGAGGTATAAATTATTCCAGACTTATTAACAGGTTTATATAAAAGTTGATCCATAATTTAAAACACATAGGAACAATCTAGAATAAAAGTCTTTGAGCTGAAGAGTCGACTTCATCCCAGTGACGTTCCTTAGACCAAAGCAAGACCCAATAAAACCTACAACATGGCTGATAAGGTGCAAACTTCCTGCTCATAAAAAGTCCAACAAGCAAGACGAGCAGTAAAATGTCCAGAATCTGAATCTACATCCAGGATCTGTGTGAGACTCGGGCTGTCGGATGGGAAAGCTTCAAGCGATCTCTCTGGCTTAAACATTAGCGCAGCAGCAATCTCCGGTGTCAGAGGATCCTCCTGTGCTCACCTCGCCTGGGAGATCATTACACAGCTCCATCCCTCTGCCAGATTACACAACCGCCACCCTCCGACCACTTGGCTGGAAATTAAGCTGCACAAGAACTGTGGAGAGATGTGGAGTGAGATGGTGGGGATTATACAATATGAATCCTCTCCTCTTGACCTCTGGCTTTTCGCCCATGGAAATCTCTTATCTGTAGCTAGAAACCTTCGAAAAGTTTTCTGGAAAGTCACAGCTGATAAAACCTGCACTCTAGGCCTGTTGGTAATATAATACAGTCGACTCTGGTTAATCAGGACATTTGATTGACTGTTAACCAGCTTTTTTTATGCCAACATTTTTGTGCCAATTAACCAGCTTTGCCCATTCAAAGGTGTGTCTCTTTTTAGGCAAAAAAGTTTTAATGGAAAAAGTATTATAGAAAAAATGTTAGTATGAGTTTTATTGTTCAAATCACATACACAATGTGATGCTACAACCTGGAAATGACACGGGAGGATAATTAAATGCATGAAAGTCAGTGGTTCGTACACAATTTTAATGCTGAGCATCTCAGATATCGTAGTCATCTCCCAGCGTGAACGGGTCTTTTAAATGACTTGAATGAAGCGTATCATCTTAAAGAATGATTCATTCATTGTGTGTTGACAGCACATGCACATAGTGTTTTGACTTTACTGGTTACAGATCAGTCAGATTGGTTCCACCGGGCAGGAAACTGTTGTTCTGATGAAAGCGAGCACATTGTGTGGATACATTCGCCTTTGTGTTCACAAACTTTACAGTTTACGGTACACCAACAATTTGTACAGATAATTTTTGTCATACTAAAGAGGAATTGTGTCCAAGTAAGAATTCAATAATAGGTCCATGTAATAGGATTGTTTCAGTACTTTGTAGTTTCGGCCAATTAAGTGGCTGCCCCGATAAACCGGAGACCCAATTATCTGAAATCCACTACTGCAATACTACTAATTATACTATAATACTATTTATAGTACAATTAATTATAATATACAATACTACTATTACTGTATCTTTCTTTTTCCTCATATCTCTTATTCTATACTGTACACACACACACACACACACACACGCACACATACATACTTTGTAGATTTAGAAGGCAAATAAGCCCAATAGCTCCAAGCTTTCTTTTAACAGCAAAGAAAACAAAGTAAGGGAGAATGAGTTTCTCTTCAAAGCGTCCCCAGCTCCCAGCAGGTAAATTAAAGACCATGAGGGACTGCTGTTTGTCAGGAAAAGAGCCTTTCAAACTTTAAACCAACTTGCAAGGCACAACAGAATTTAAAAAGCAGATAACAGTGGTTCAGGGTTTTTTGCAAAACACATTTACGAGTTTGAAATGATAAATTGGTACAAATTCTAGTCAAATATGTATGCACTTCACAAATACTTAGAATGTAATTCTCTATATCACTACAGATGATTTAAAGTTTCAGTTTAAGACACGTCATGTAATGCCATGCTGCACAAACGCTTCATCTCAAACAAAAGTGGACATGCACAAGTCGTGCTGATCTTAATGTCACCGGAAAGAGTGATGGAGACTCACAGCTTTTTCTGAAAGAATTTGACCTGAATCATTTCTTTTATCACGTCATACTACCAGAAAGCCATACTGAGATCTCACTCTCTACCTCTGTTCTTTATCTGTCTTTTTTATCAATCTCTATTGTTCTCTGTCTCTCTCGTTCTATTGTTCTCTCTCTGTAACATGCAATTCTTGAGTCATTCATGATTGACACATCACTACCGTCAGAAAGTCTGGGAAGACACAGATTCATATTTCTTAAACTCAGCCTAGAGGAAAGTGGTCAACATCTTTCCATCCACATCCTCACATCTCCGAGTTACAAATGCTTCTCTCTTTGAGTTACCAATGGTAGAACTTACTTAGAGTACAACGTATGAACCGGCTTTGCCACGTAAGACCATGACATTTTTTATTAACAAGATTGTTCAGACAAAAAAATCCATCCATCCACACACCATCATCCGTCCAAACATCCATCTCCAGAACCATTTCTACTTTTCTGGGTCATGGAGATTTGGAGCCAATTAGAGTTGGGCCTGATACAGGACACACCCCTCCTGGATTGATGGTCAACCAATCACACGGCGGGGACCACAGACACAAATATTCACACTTATGGTTTTCCAGACTTCAATTTTCCCACACAGAAACACCTGGACTTGGCCGATACAACGTGCTTTGGAAAATGTACTTTGGTTAATTCAATTTGCTATCAATTTTAATATGCAAAGTTGCAGAGTGTAATCCAGGCAGTTTTGTAAAAAAAGGTTACTATTAAAGTTAGTACAGAGTAGTTCTTTTTGTTCACATTTCTGCAATGTTTTGTCAAGGACGGCAATGACGGCAGAATGAGCCTAATGCATCTAAACACCCTTCATGTCTGTCTAGCAAGCGAATGGCTGTATTGTGCTACTGCAGTGTGGAGCTAATTGTGCTTTAATTGCTCCGATGGCACTGGGTAACATCATCCCGAGGCTAATAATACGAGGCCTAAACGCTCCATGCCCAACAAACGTGGGCAAAGCGGACACATCTCCATTAGCATATTTGGGCTGTCACAAATTGGCAGCTCGATCAGTCTGTCATTCCAAGAACTCCAGTCATCAGTGGGTCTGGATACCCTCTAGAATTTTATGATTCCTTTAGCCTTGGATTGAAATCCAATGGCAAATGCCAAAGGCATTTTGGTAAGTGCTCCTTTATAGTCAAGCATTAACATTCATTCTTCAAACAGCATTGTGAAATAGCTTTTGGGTAATTTGCATCAGAGGTAATTCAGAGAGAGCGACAGGCTGAAGAATGATAAGAATCATCTGAAATATGCACAAACGGAAACATAAAAGGGAGGAGGTGATGACTTTGATGATTTCAACTTTCCATGATGCCACAAAGTTTGAAGGTCTGACTGGATGAGTGTGTGTGTGTGTGTGTGTGTGTGTGTGTTTACACTACACTACAACAAAAAATGTTGTAACGGATAAAAAAAAACATCTATCAGAGAAAAAACACCAAATCTTTCAAAGAAAAATGATAGTGATTGTCGAAATGATCACGCAAATATGACTTATGCGGATGTGGTATTTTCAAGCAAATAGTGGCAGAATGGTGGATTCCAAGCACGTCTCAGACGCAAAACAACTTATCAGTATGTTGTCCGACGACAGCACGCACAGATAGACAATCGCTCATACAGGGAGGCATATCGCTATACATATTCCACTCCGTTCCATTCTGATGTTGGAATGATGCTCTTTGCATATGCAAACACTTCACTTCAACGCCTCGACCATCTGTTTGCAATCCATGAAATAGAATTCTACTGTGGATATACAGAAATGATTGCGACACTTTGAGGCTCTGCTCCGTTACCCTGAAATCTGTGAGCGGCCTCGGCACACAAAAAAAAGGGAAAAAAAAAAAAAGATGAAAAATAGAGGCTGTTATTTTTACATCACTATCACGCTATGCTGGAGTTTGGCTTTTTCCGTGATATCTCAGATGCACCGGTCGGCCATGAATACACTCATTTACATGCAGCTATTGTTGAAGTGCAGAAAACAAAAGACGTCTTTTCTAGTAAACCCACTATAAAACTCTGACCTACTTACACCTGCAAATACAACACCATTAAACAATGGTCCCAAAAACAATATCATTGCTTTGTGGGATCACGACCCATGGAAAGAATTAAACTGGTCTTTTGTATGTAGGCATAACAATTCAAGTTGTATAAAATGTTGTTTCTGCATTTCCGCCAACGACATTGGCGACAATGGCTAGGAAGACAAATCTTTCAAAAAACTAAAATATTTCAAGGGATAATCCAACTTACTGATACTACTGTGCACCGTCTTAAAAGACATCACATCCCCAAAGCCATCAGGAGGTTCTTCTCCCTCGCACCTCGCACAGGAGATAGTGCTACTGCTCCTACCACCTCCCATAATCACCCACAATCGTCGAGGAATAAAGACGAAAGTTTGCGCCAAACTTGTTGAGGTTGTCCAGGTCGGAATCTTGATTTTCTTTGTGATTCTTGTTTACTTTAGTTTCAATAGGTTTCATTGATTGTTTGCTTTTGCGGATTTTACTTTGTTCATTAGGATTTCTTTGCTCTTGTTCTTTAGAAATTTTGACAATTTTCATTTATTTATTGTTCCTGTTAACTTTGGACTTTTGCAGTAAAGAACCATTAAGTTAGTGTAACTACCTACTTACCTAACTACCTACCTAACTAACTAACTAACTAACTCACTCACTAACTAACTAACTATCAAGTGTTCTAAATATAAAAGCTTCAGCATGAAACTGATTGAAAGTGGAATTTTGGGAAAAGGTAAATGCGATAAACAGCCTTTGTGGTAAGCAAAACAATAAAAACAGAACGCTAAATGTCTGTCAGCTTTTAATTATTGCCAGCAGACTGAAAAGGCCAATGGTTAATTACAAAACATTTTCCGTTCTAATTATTTAGGGGGGATGAAATATAATTAGTCAATAAAGTAAAAAAGAACTAAATCTGTGGAATAAAATGCTGCTGGTTTGATTTGTGGAATAAAGGCTGCAGTTGAAAACATCAGTATCACAACATGGGGTTTTATTTAAAATTCTACAATTTTAATAATATAATAAAAAAATACATATATATATATATATGTATAAAAAACGTGACCTTAATTTGACATCGTTCTTCATTTTATAATCATGAAAAGTATAAAGCCATCTAAAATACTACAAATGGGGACTTGAAAATGCTTCATTTCTACGACTTTAAAACAGCAAACCTCTTTTTATATTATAAAACATTTATTTTTTATAGTGTTTATAGTGGCCCATTTACATCCAGGCAAAGCTGGAAATGAACAGGAAATTGAGGCAGGGTCCTGAGGGGCATTTCTAATGCATTCTTCTCCACTTCTGATTCACAATCCATTACTCCAGGCAAACCATGATATATAACTGACATTAGGTAAATCTTATCAAGGAACAACAAAGGCAGGCTGGTGTTTGACCGATCAGGCTACGGCCACTAGCAATGCAATCCGCAGCATAATGGATACTATTTCATATTAAAATGTTAAACACACCCAAAACTTCAAATATCTGAAAAGCTGACATGAATCTTATTATTTCTCCATCAAAAGTGGCGGCGAGCGCCAAGCCCCAGCGCGTCGTTCCCGTGCTAATGAGGAAAAACAGCAGATCTCGCCAGCAGACGGCCCATCACAGTGCCCGCTGTCGCCTCCTATCAATCTCTGCTTAAATTACAGGTGACAAGTTATCAAATCCCAGATATTACAAACTAAACACCTTCTCCTGGGAGACCTATTTGTTCAAGATATAGCCAATTAAAAAAGGTGCTGAGCATCAGGGATGAAACCCTCGTTGGCGCTTCGCAGCTAATTTGAAGCTCGGAGGAAATCAGGCGATGGATTCGGGGTGGGAGGGGGGATACGGTGAATATTCAGCCGGGATGAAGGCGATAATAACAATAAATAAAGGCAGATAATGTGGGGATGGAGGCTTGGCTTTAATCATACTCCGTCTCCTGGGTCAGCTTCCAGCGCCGGAAAGCAGCTTTTGTTTGAATGTAATCTGCCAGTAGGAAGACCGAGATAAAAATTTATGGAGGTGCTGGTTAAATCTTAACGACACCGTCCTCGGAATTCTCCACACTTGGTATCTCAATCCAGCACACCTAGTCCAGCAGTTCCTCTCCCAACTTCTGACTGGTGTGCTCTAGATCCTCCGGTCGGGCCTGAAGCCTTGACTGGCTCGCAGGGTCGGAACTGTGCAGAAACAGACTTGCAAATGATACCTGGCGGTGGATGTGTTTATCACGCAGTCCTGACTTAGCTTGGCACGAATTAGCCCCTCCAGCATCAGTGGCTGCGCATTCAAAAACATGGTGGAAATGTTATTATATTCCGCTGGCCTCAAGGGACCGCCGCTTTTTTTAAAGGTGACCTATTATTCTAAATCACGAGCAGGAAGAAAGCAAAAACGCGTGCATTTGAATAAAAGATGGAGCGAATCAGAGTAAGAGAGAAAGGAAAAATATTCTGCTAATGCTACAATACACATGCAAGGAGTATCTACTACACGCGGGATAAAAACACTAGTCTTGGAGTCTTGGTTATGCTGTGCAAAGAGTGAAATTCTCCAGCATCTTCTTTCACAGATGTGATGGATGCTGCACAGCTTTTATCATCTTTTAAAGTGTTAAAAAAGTGCTTTTTGCTAGTTGCTTGTGCTTGCAACTTTTCACTGGATGTGTTAACAACTTGTCAGAAGACGATTTATTGCTCAAATTAGCAATCTTGGGGAATGCTCCAAGATAAATAGTTTTTTTGCTTTAATATGTTCAGTTTTTACTAAAAGAAAAACGGGAACTTTTACAGTATCAATGGTAAACTACACATGGAAGGATGAGTATGACAGAGACATTTTGGATCTTCCCGAAAATCTAATTTCCTTATATTTTCCCAAATCCTACAGCTCAAAACTTGGCAGGAATCAAGAAGACAGGGGAGCTTTCCTTGAAAGGCTTTTTCAGGTACCAGTGAGACGTCTGCATCCAGATTCCCACTGTCCACCACGGATTCAATATCTCCTTAGATAACAGAGGCTTCTTCAGAGTACTGTAGCCTGAGAGCAAAGAAGCTAGCCTGTCAGGATAAAAGTAATACGAACAGAAAAAAATAAATAATTTACGCAATGTCTGTTGTAGTTAATCTTCAGAAGATAGGAGCTTGCCTGCTGTCTTAGCAGGCAAACATTAAGCTGTGAAAGGTTTCTTACAAATTTGGAATATTCCTAGTCAAAAATCCAAAATAATGAAGCGTGAGTAGAACCAAAGCTCAATGTGAAGATCAGACAATGCAAACTTCTCAGTAGAAGCAGCGACTGTGCAGAAGAATAACGGATTATTATTTCAGCTGGAAGAAATGAAACAGAACCAAGCACACAATTGCCTCCAAATGAGACCATTAGTGATGCCAAATAATGACTGAGCTGGTTAGTCGAACACTATTACCTTTCAAATAAATCTCAAGATGTCGAGTGACATTTTCGACAACCGCAACGAAACTAAAGCTGCATTTGGACAAACGATCAATGGAAGTGGAACCACATCCACATATTTACCAATAATCCTGCACAATAATTTCATCAGCTGCTTATGGAACTTCATAAGCAGATTATTCAGCCACTCTACTGTACAAATTCGGTTATAACTAAGGGAGCTTTCACATTTAGTTTGTTTTAAACTAACCAAACTCAGTTCGGTTAAAGTGTGCCAGAAAGGGAACAGCTCAGTTCTTTTGCTTTCACAAACTGGTGGACTCAGAAGGGAACTCAGTTCTTTTTCAAGTCTTCTTCAGCAATGAAGAGACCCCAGACACTTTCTTGTTTACACATTAATCTGTGTACTACAGATTACAAATTCATGCCCCTGTATGTATTTTGTCCCATTTTTATTACTTTAACATGGCATCGGTTTGGTTAATAATAGAATAAAAGACTTTAACTTATTAAGTATAAAAATGTTTTTATTAGAATGTTTTCTATGAATTAAGAAGAGTTGTCATTTAAGCACCTGCCAATAAGGTAAGGTAGGCAGCATTTAGTTTATCCAAAAAAGTAGTTTTTCCAAAAATCTGGGTACCAGAAGTGTCTTTGAAACAAATCTACTGCAATAAAACATTTATATAAATGTACGGTGAGTGAGTTGTCTGTTAAATGCACCTATGTTAATGCCAAAGTAAGGCCGATTGAAAGCGACCTAAAACAATAAACTCTCTAGGTGCAATGAATGAATCATTCTCCATTAAAGTTCTTGAAAAGATTTTTTTCAACACAAACTCGGTTGACTTTTCTACCACCAGGTGTTAGAAATAATGAAAGAACCACACAGCCTATGGGAATCCCACCAAATTATCGAATTGAATAATCAGTTTCGCGGCCAACTTTCGATTACCATCAATGGCCAAACCAACGTGCATTTACACGTATGCAAATGTAAACGCTTTCTTTTGGAATAAACTCCCTGACTTTGCAAGCTAAAACTGTATGCTAATGTCTTTATTTGGGGCTTCAAGACAGTCGAAAGATGCACAAGTTTCTCCCTAAAATCAAAAATTGAATCTGTTCTTATACACATTATACACAGGTGAACGGAGGGCCTTAAAAAAGCATGAAATGCCACAAGGGCAGTCTTGACATTTCAAATCCTACCACATACTAAGCGAATAGCAGATCTTAGTTTTTGGTCTGTAGATAAAAAAAATCAGATTCTCTCAATGACTCTGGTCTATTCCGTGAGCTCACTTAATAGCACTGATACTTCTCACGGAAATAGTCGCTTTTATCTTGCTCACCACCATTGTTCCTCAAAATATCAAGGGAATGAGCACTTCAATGGAGAAATTAATTAACAGCTTCAATTCAACAGTGACAAAAAGCCGCTTCACAACCAAACAGATCCCGACTTCACAAACAACGTTAACGCAGACACGCGTGCATTCTTAAACAAGCGAGCGTACTTTATCTGGGCAACATTGACAAATTAAAAGCTAATCATCTGTACGATGATCTGCCGAAGGACGCTGTTGAGGAACAAGAGATGTTTAAAGACCTTTAGTAAAGTCTGGTTGAAAAGCAGCCCATTCATCTAGAGTCTAGATCACGACGGAATCATTAACACCAATCCTCAAAGAAGCTCAGTCACACACACTCCTCTACAATTAAATGTTTTATATTGTTTAAAAAATTATGATAGTTCCATGTTCCATCTTCTCGCATTAGGTTTAAGAGAGTCTTGTGGTAGAGTGTTCGCAACTACATGGTTGTGGGGTTTAAATCCCAGCCTGACAATGTTTCAACGTTTAATGCAATGCAAGTCGCTTTGAATATAAGTGTCTGCTAATCGCATAAATTAAGAAATGTGTGCAAAAATGCCGAACTTGGTATTCATTTAACAATTTGCTTGAGGAAACGGTGTAAGTAGCACAACAAAACACAACAACACACTAAAAATATCAGTAGTGCAGAACATTCGGCATATAAAAGCAATTTCAATGGCACCTTTGCTAACAACCACATGCAAAGAAGAATAGACAATAAAAGCATTAACAGTGTCTAAAAATACTATTAATGGCAATAATTGCAGTCATTTTATCTCGAGAATTGTTACTTGGTAACATTCACAAGCTCTAGCAAATCAAGCCTTTCCAGAGATGATGCATTCGAGTTTTTTTTAATCACTTAATAATAACCTGGGAAATGAAAAAGCAAAAAAAAAATGATGTCATACATTATATGTGCATAAACGCTGATGAATGTGCGGCATTCAACACACACACACGCACACAGTTTCAACCTGCAGGCGGTTCTGATAAGTGCATGTTAACACTTGGGAAAAAAAGAAGAGTGCGGGAAAAACCGAGGGCCATAATTCCCAAGACTGGTCGATAGTTGTGTCTGGGGCCGCATCAATGGCTGGTCATGTGACATTAGCTGCAGGGTAATAGAAATGATGAAGTGAGATTCATCTCCCTTTTAACGTACCTGCCACGTTCAGGTAAATGGATGGGCTTGTCTTGTTTTCTCCATTCTTCTCATTAACGGCTTGGACGTAGTACCTTCCTGCGTCGGCCACTGTGATGGCGAGCACCACTAGCTGGTTCTCCAGTGTTATGGCTCTGTGGAGAACACCAAAAAAATGGGTTTGTCAGACCATTATCAACAATTAGTATAGTGCCCTAACAAATTACACAATCGCAACAGTGTGACACTGTTTTAAATAGTGTTTAATTGACGAGTATTGGGTTCCATAAAACGAACTTCTGAAGACTCATGGTGGGACTAGGGGACGTCAAGTGTGGCAGAGTTTCATTGGGCCCTGGGTGTTTGCAATGTACCCGATCCCTCATCCTGACACAAGCTTGGAATCAATCAGTGTTAAGGGTCATTAAAGACAGAAATACTGCTACTGGTGGGAGCCAAACCATGGAAAATACTGGGAAAAAAACGCAAGACGTGAACACAATTCCTGAAAAAGTTTTACCCAGGAAAGACCCCCGAAATTAAAAATGATTAGGAGAATAAGATAAGATGAAGGTATTCTTGTGTGAAGCTCATCTATAGCGACTTTTGAATAAACGGTCCCTTTAAGTGAAGATCCATCCATTACAGACATTTGCACTGCCGAAAAAAGCATCTGCTGCTTCTCTAATGATTAATCAGAAGACGTTGCACTTCATCCATCAATCCAAAGTTTGCCGTGAAGACTTGGTGACAGATGTGCATCATTATCAATTTATTCAGGTGCCACGTTCTTCTTTAAGTCAAAATGATCATCCCACACCGGTGATGTGTGACGGAGACATGGAGCTTTGATAACCCACGACTCCACGTAGTCTGGATGGGATTGTTTCTCCTTTATCGCTGCAGATGAAAGAACGGCACATTTCCAACCCTTACTCCTACTCTTCACAAGTCTCTCATTTTTTGATTAATTGATGACATCCTCAATTACACAATCATGGCGGTGTAAGAGATTTCCTGCTCAGGCGTGACCACATCGCACGGAGAACTCATCACGACTCGCGGATGCATAAAAACGTATGATTCGTTTTGGAGCTCAGTGGGACTTAGAGCATCTTCCAGCAGGTCAGAGGTACAAACACTGCAATCCAATTCCAAGACACACACACACACACACACACACACACACACACACACACACACACACACACACACCTACACACCTACACACTCACACACACTTGCATTCATATCATTATGTGATTTCACAGTGGGGACCTCCAATTGCCATACAACATTTTTGTATGTGGATGGAATAGTGCCCGAACCCTGCCCCAAATAATACACAAATTAATACATTCCGTATTGACACTCAAACAGACCTTAAAAATTGGGGAGTTCAGTCAAAGGTCCCCACAAGTGCTCATAGGGGCCCCTAGCATTCTAGGCCCCACTTTGACCCAGATCCCTGTACACACACACACACACACACACACACACACAAAGGGACAGCAGGCCTGTCTGTGTAATTAGAGATTTAAGAGACTTATCGATGTGTAATTACACCGAGCGTCAGTTCTTTTGCTGTTCCCTGATTAAGTGGAAATTAACATAAAGAGATCCATCAAAATCAGCGGATGCTTGGGCGGAGGGATTGGCGGCCACTGATGAGGATGCATTACACTGCTGTCTGCACCCTGACACCTGGCTCCAGATCTGGATTCTTCTGCATCTGGGAAATAAAGGCACCCTTCACAGATGTCTGCGGCTGCTTTGAAAGGTCAGAACAGCCTGCCTTGATGGACTTTTAATTATTAAATATGCGTAGACTGAAAAGACTTGCACGGATTCGGTACGGAAGTGTGTGTGTAAACAGTTTAGCTTCGTAATGGTTGTGGATTCAGAAAGTGCAGCCGTGGCTTGAGTGGCTGAAGGTCTGCACTGGGCATTCGCCTAGGTGACGGTGAGCAGGATGAATGTGGCCTGCACATAAAGCGAGATTATAATTTGGATTCCCTCACTGTCGTCTGGATGAATGGACCCTGATCACGTGTCTGGTAAACAAAGCAGAGTTGGAAAAAATAATAGGAATTCTTGTTTCTGATCCCGGTGGAGGCTTTGATATCAGCTCGGCGCTTATTAAAAATGCAGGTTGGAGCCACGTGAAATGTTAATCCACTTAGGAAAGGTGCAGAGAAGCTCAGGTAATTTAAATATTCGAAGAGGACGACCATTTCGTTTTGCAGAAAAGGCCGGAAAGCAGCAGGCATCATTCCGTAGACGTTTTTCAGGTCAGCAATTTCCAACGTACGAAAAATCTAATTTAAAATTTCTTAGCGGCGAAATAGTCAATCTAAGAAAATCAAGAGGTTTTTTTTATCGGTTCTACTGGGAAAATGTAGGGAAAATTAGCTGGAGGAGAAAAAAATGCTAAAATTAATACAATTTACTTTCAGGATTATCCAATTCTCTACATCATTTACCATGTTTCAGTGTATCTGTGCCGGTAAAACAAAAATGAATAAATAAATCCCCCAGCGTGGTCTACAACCCAATTCTCATGGCACTCGCTAGACCATTGGAGAGATATTACATCAATCAGAATGATAAGAGCTGGCTTTTAGAAAGCTCGTTTGGAGAATATTTATTTTCATTTACTGCAATAAATTGCACTCTCAAAATAGGCGCAGCAGTCTGAGATGTATGACAAAGTAATTAAAATGTCTGCAACTCATTGTGTCTCTTGTTCCTCAGAGCCTGGCTGGGTGAGTTTGACATTACGAATTGATTTATGATGTCTCTAAAAACTTTCTCCCACCCAAATTTGAAGGCTAAAAAGCTTTACAGTCGTATTAATGCCAAGAGAAGAAAGTGAGTTCCTGAAGCAATTCTCAGGGTGCTTTCACACCTATAGTTTGGTTCATTTGATCCGGACCAAGGGCAATAAATGATACATTGTTGCATTTTTCTGCATTATTCTGTTCACGAGTTGGCATGTTGACAGACTCACTGACTTTACTACACTATACATGCAAAAAGATTTACACTGAAGTTTATAAATACTGCAACAATTTTGCTTTATTCATTATGAAAAAAATACATAAGACAGGAACATGAAAACGTGTCTGAACGAGGAATCTTTTCCATGCTCGCGAAGAACCTGCACTCGCTGACAATATTTATCATGTGCCTATGCGTGATAGTATATCGATAAGGATATTATTGATACTTTTGGATAACAGTATCGTATCGTTTCATATTTTTCAGAATCGATACTTATCGAAATATCTATATTTTTGACAACACTACTGCCTTTTATATTGACCTAAAGAATCAACAAATCCATGATCTCATTTGACTAAAGTCAGATTGGGTCTGAGTCTCATGAGAGTTTGAGATCCCTCTTCATAAACTGTGTACGTGACACAGGTGTCTCAACACAGCTACACACACACACACACACACACACACACACACACACACACACACACACGTACGCACAGACTTCCATATCTGCATGTGTTCTCAAAGGGCCTGAGAACAAACTATGTGAGATCATCTGCAATATCCTCAGTTCCTTCAGCCTGACCTCTCCACTCCGAACAGAGCAGATGGTCTGTGCTTCTCCAAGGGCCAGGATTCTGCAGCAAGGCCAATTCTCTCAGAAAAGGTGAAACAATACAAGAAAAACGGAGAAGCGGCTTCAAATAATGAGGTGAGATGAGAAACCAAGAGCCTATTCTCTCACTCTTCTGCATTGTCATGTGCCAGAACATTCAAACCGGACTTGCACTGCAAAAAAAAACCAACGTGGAAAAATAAGAAAATAAAAAAAAAACAAAATAAGTTAAAAAATATATAATCAAATCAAGAAAAATAATTTGCCAATGGGATGAGAAAATGTTACTTGGTAAGAGAGCCTGAACAAGACAAAAAAAAAATGTTACACGGTCGATTTGTTTCTGCATTCCAGTTCTTATTCTCATTGGCTTTAATATAAAAAAAATTAGCTACTTTCTAAAATTTAGAAACATTGTTAAATGTTCATAAAATAAGAACAGTTTACTTGACATTTCTTGTTTCCGGACGTTCCGTGTTAAAACAATGTCTACTTTCAAAAATGTCTCAATGTCACGGATCCCGGCCAAAGCCGGGATAGACTTTGTGTTAGAGCCGTTATTTTTCCGGTTTTCGCGTCACTGCCGCGGTTGCGCCGTTTTGTTTACGTCCTTGTCCCGCGTGTGTTTTGTTTTGGTAATCAGCTGTTTCACGTCACTCCCTGTCCTTCCGTGATTGTCCTAATTGTTTATCATTTATGTTCCAGGTGTCTGTCATTATCATGTCTTTATGTTGAGTATTTATAGTCCGCGTTGTGCATGGGTTTCTTGTCGCGTTCTACCGTCATGTATGGTTGTGTTTTTGTTTCGTCTCGAATCTCGTGTTTTTTGGATTAAACCCTTTCACTGAAGAGTTAACCCCTTGTCTCCCTGAAAATTCCTCCTACAGCTCAGAAGTTCCTACACCTATGTCACTGATCAGCTGTTCACGTCAAAACTGAATACTAATATAAATAAGTACAATATCGTGTGTACTGTTATAAGTGTCCATGTTCATTTAGTGCATTGATCGCGCACCGCGAAGGGTGAGAACAGCTGAGAAGTGACGTTTCATTAGCACGCATGCGCAACTTGCAAGCTAGAAACAGCTGAGCAGTGACGTATTGTGGCGATCCGCTGCTGTGAGTGCTGTGCTGGAGCAGAGCCATGTTCTAACGCGCGTGTTACAATATATTGTACTTATTTATATTAGCATTCAGTTTTGACGTGTTTTAACGCGCTTGCGCGGCGAGCTAGCTAGGAACAGCTGAGCAGTGACGTCAGTGTAGGAACTTCTGAGCTGTAGGAGGAATTTTCAGAACACCGGCTGTTTTCGTGCCATGCACGGGGATCCATACCCCTCCTGTCCAGAGACAGCCATCTAGATCGTGACACTCGATTTAGTGTAAAATATCATTAAATATCATTAAATGTAAAATGCAAAAATGCAAAAGTGTAAAAATATCATCAACAAAATTCAAGGCCTATTTTCTTGATATAAGTAATCTCACTTAATCCCTACATAGTTGATTTACTTTGTAAGAAAAAACAGCAATATTGTGTAATTTCAAGATTTTGTTAGCTTGTCATCTTTTTTTAAAGTGTGAACTGCAATGACAGCAGAATCTCTGCTCTGTTCAGATCCGTTAGAAATAATCCCCGCTCTGTGATGAATGTCCGTTTGTGGACTGAAATGTACAAGCAAACTAACCCTGCTTCTCCAGAACTCCTAATTTTTCTAAAGACAGATCAACCTCTCCTGTTCTTGTCACAATCAGATTCCAATCCATTTTTGGTGCACTCGGAACTTCACTTTTTATGAATTACCCAACGTAAAAGTTCGTTCTACAGCCAGCCAACACACTGAACGCTGAAGAGCTTTTTCAATGGTTCCTCCTGGAACTGTACTTAAGACCTAATACTTTTCATCCATGCTTTAAATTGTATTGATTTTCTAAACTCCAGCACAAATCTCCACTCAGCTTTCAAGGTGAACTTGATGTAAGTCTCCAATCTTGTTAAACAAAGTTTGCACAGAAATAATGCAAACCCTTACACGTAATGGACAGCAGATAATTCAACAGACAGACAGCTTAATAGATAGCATAGACATGCTTTGGCCCTTTTGCCACCTTTTTATGCCACATTTCATGCAAACTGCTTTTAGATTTTACCGTAACATAAAATAAACCATTTTTGAATTAATCAGAATGTGCAAGATTTGAACCTTTTGAATTTGTTCAGAATTTGAAAAAACTACGTTTCATAAATTAGGATGTATGAACGATTCATTTATACCAAATCTTGGTGAAAATAAATCAGTTATGAGTCAGTTATGCATTGGTAGTTTAATATATAAATCACTGATAAATTACCTAAAAAATCTGAGAAATTACCAGAGGGAGACATATAAATTCAAACTCTAAGAAGCTTTCCAAGATTCTCATCTGGTTTCCCTGATGAAAAATTCACGTTCCAATCGATGGTCAATCGAATATAAACAAGTCAGAGAGGAAACTTCTAGCGGGTTGCGTGAATGTTGCATTTTCGTTTTAAACATTGAACACTCCGGTGACGCTACAGTGCAAAGGTCTCAAAGATTCTCCAAGCTCTACTCCTCAAAAGATACATACATTCTCAATTAACATGGATAAATCCACAGCATCCATCTCCAACTATCAAGATGCATCAAGGGTCTTTTCTCTATTCGCAAGCAAGGTGAATCACAAAAAAAATTAAAGCAGCATATAATTGTTTTTTTTATGCCGATCTCCATACATGGAGCCAAAGCCTTATGATTTTCACTACAAAGTCCTACAAATGTTCCGCTTGTTATATCTTCTGTGAAGGTGAGAACACATCAAACTGCAACAGACCGTGGTTCTCGGCCTAAACCCATCACTGCAGCGTTAAAGCTGTAACAGAATCCAGAAGTTGGAGGATTCTTGTTGAAAAGGCCTTTGATTTTTGATATCCAAGCTTTTGGCTACCAGGCAGTCTAGGGTGCAATCCATGAAGCTCCTAGATCTTGACCAAAATGTCTTGAATAAAACAGAATTCAATGACTAAATTGTGTGGCTGAGCAAAGCCCTGGAGATAAGGTTATATGATAAGTTACATTTTTACAAAATATAAATCTGGTCACAGGGAGCAGGAGCCAATCGCAGCAGCTCTGAGTCTGAAGGCGGGACATAGATTGGTGGTCAACCAATCACAGAGCAGGACAATCACTCACCAGGGCTATTGTCTAGACCAGAATTCTCCTGTGTTTTTGGACTGTGGGACTGACCGTAGACACAGAGGAAACCCATGTAAGCATGAGAACAAGCAAACTCAAGAAAAGGATGTTCTGGGTCTGGGACGTTCAGATCACTCTTAAATATATCGAAAGTGAGAAATGACATCAGAAAGGCAACCGATGTTGTGATTTAGTTTTCTACACGCCGACTCTCTGCTTTCATGCCACTTATAATGTGGACGGGCAGTGATGGAGACAGCTGTTACTTGGGGTCCTGAGACTGCGGAGGTACTTCAGGGACGCATCAGAGTGACAGCGCTACAAAGGCTCAGACGCGTCTTTGTTGTGTCAGAGTTCACAGCAACATTTGTGAGATGCTTCTGATCAGAAACGAAAAGGCTGTGTTGTCGAGAGGCTTTGCACAAGAAAAGATAGTATATGGACCATTCTGTTTGATGACCAAGGATCTGGAGTTCTTGCCCTCTGGACGACTGATGACATTTTTGCTTTCTCTGGATCCCTAGTCTGCAAGTCTCGACTATCTTATTTTTTCAACTTTTGAAACTGAATGATTTAAAAAAAACAAACATTATCCTCAGAAGCAAAAAGCTCGCACAAATGAAAAGGTAATTACCAGATATGTAATTACAGAATGGCTGTATGTAGTCATTCGGTTGACGCTAAAAAGAAAAAAATTCCAATCTCTCAGTCATTTCATCTTTGATTATTGTGTGTGCCTATTTTAATAATAACAGTAATTTCAGAGCAAAACAGTCGTTTTTTGCTGAAATATATAATACATTTTATAAAAAAAAAAGAAAGTTAAATAAAAATCTAATTATTTTCTTGGAGTGAAACAACATTAAATGTTCTTGTTGAGGGAAGTAATGGAGTTGCCAGGCAACCAGGTCCTGATGCAGGTCTGGGAGATGGACATCCAACTGCTCTGGGTTGTCAAGGGCTATCTGACATTTTAAAGATTTTCTGTGCAATTCATTATGGACGACTTCCAAGTCCTGATTAAAATAATTTGCCGGATAATAACTTAACCTACTGATTCCATCTGTGAGACTTTGGTACATTGGGTAAAAATATTCGATCTGGAATTTGTCCAATGTCTTCAAGTGACTAAATAAAATGAGAACAAAACTGTCTCAATCTCCAACTATTCCCCTTCTCTCTTAATTAAAATTGGAGAGTAATTTCTTTACACAATCTGACTTAGCAGAAATGGAGTCACGCGGACCACGCTAGTTAATTATGCTCGTGGTATCATGAGTAATGATATATCATATAAATGCTGCGCTCTTGGGGAGCACAAAATTTATTTTCATGAATGTTAATGAACTTGAGAAATGCATTTTCAACACTTCATTGCTGTACTGTGCCGGCCATCATGGAGGATACTGCCATCATCTACAATAATTAAAAAAAAATACATATTGTTGTCCAGGGTTTTTCAGTTCAGGAGATTTGTAAGAACATAAAAAAGAACACTTACTATAAAGAAAATAAAATAATTAAACAGCAGATTTTAAATACTGTATTTTTCAATCTGATTATAAATAGAAACCAATAAAATGCTGCCAAAATATCTTAAAAATACATTTAAAACTAAACAATAAAACTCTTTATAATTATAAAGGTTATAATTGTTTTTCATATGTAGAAATGACGACTTTGTGGGTAAATCAGAGGCTTTTTTGCAAAGTCATGTGTTCAAAATTTGTTATTTCTAGTCTGAAAATTAAATCACTTTCACTTGCCTTTTTTAATGACAACATATTTCTAAAGACGTAAAGCAAAGCAATTACGCCCAACAATTCTACGAATTCTGGGAATGTGGATGAAGCGGCAACACGATTAATGGAATAAAATATATGAACATCAACAATTCAGCGCCTTATGAAACTCAGCAGGCAAAGAAGAAACTCTGTTCTCTTCATCTGGAGTGACTCAGCTTGATTTGCGGACATACTGGGATCAGGTCAAAGAGAATCCTGGGATTACGTCGAGATGGCATCGCCCCGCAAACTTACTCTAACAACCTGCTGCTGGTCCCATTGAAACCCATTAAAATTGGACCACAAAGGGCTTAACCCCAAAGAAGACCAGATCAGGGGTGGTCAGTGGATGATCAAGATGATTTGTGGAATAAACGGTTGCATCACTGGAATTAATGGAAAATTAAAGTCCTTATGATGTAGATTAGCAAAGAGATGGAAAGAGCATGTGACTGGTTAAGTTGGTTTTCTTGAAAACAGATAAAACCCAAAGTGTTAAAACAATGAGATACAATAAGTAACTCACGGTTCATAATTTGGGGACCATATAACTATTCAAAATTAGTGATTTAGACAGTGCAAACAATGAATGGCTTGTATACACATACACATGAAATTCAATTCCCATTAACCGTATCTGAAAAAAAAAAAATCAAATGTAGGATTTAAAAAAAAAAAAAAATCTCATTACGGAGGAAACAAAGTGTCTTTGCGCCTGGATTAACATGTCATGCTGTCACAAACATTACAGGAGACTCTGTGTCTGCTCCATCAGAATTTCTCCACATGACAACTCAAATGTAAATCAATTGTATTTGTGGAACTATACAGCATCTCTCTCTTTATCTCTCTCTCTCTCTCTCTCTCTCTCTCTCTCTCTCTCTCTCTCACTCACATCACTCTCTCTTTCTCTTGAAGTGTTGGTCATCTCTCTTACTCACTCTTTCTCCCTCTCACTCGTCCAGGATTTGCAGTCTCTCGCTCTTGTCCTTCTCAGGCTCTGCAGCTTGCTAGTTCTCATTTCTCTCCCTCTCTCTCTCCCTCTCTCATCATTTGCAATCTCTCACTGTGTCTCTCTATTTCTATCTCTCTACAGTAGTCACTTTCCTTGACACAATGCTTTCTCTCATCATTCACATTTTTTTTTGTTTTTCAAAAAAAAAACAATTTTCACATCTTCTCTCTCACATGACAACTCAAATGTAAATCAAATGTACATCATCTCTCTCTCTCTCTCTCTCTCTCTCTCTCTCTCTCTCTCTCTCTCTCTCTCTTAATTTCTCTTCTCTCTTGAACGGTTGGTCATCTCTCTTTTTCCCTCTTTCTCTATCTCACTTGCTCAGGGTTTGCAGTCTCTTGCTCCTTCTCAATCTGGGCAGCTCATCTCTCTTTCTCTCTAGTTCTCTCATTTCTCTACTGTTGAATTCTCTTGTCCTCTCTCATCATATGCGATCTCTCTCTCTCTCTCTCTCTCTCTCTCTCTCTCTCTCTCTCTCTCTCTCTTTTTTCGTTTTACACTTTTCTCTCTCTCTAATCTCACTCTCATATCTATACACACACACACACACACACACACACACACACACACACACACACACACACACATACACATACACATTCACGTACTGAGTCTGTTGAATGGTTGTAGTTGAGTTCTGGTTTCCACGCAACACAGTCCAGAGAACACATGAGGGAAGAACATGAGGGGGAAAGGCTCCCTTGTCAGTTCAGTGAGTCGACGCCGCAGAAACTGTTGAACATCTCTTGTGTCTGGCGCGCCGCGTGTTTTCAGCGGAGGCATGAGCGCGCACAAGAAACACAGACCAATCAGCTCTGCTTAATAAGCGCCGAGAGCCGTGGCACCGCTGATTAATAGCATTAGTCAAGGCAAACGCATGTAGTGTATTAACTGTAAATTGGCCTTTGGAGCCAAGGAGACCTTGGAGGGAACCATTTATTCATTTACATATTAATTCATTTCTCAACTTTTAGTTTATTTTAATATGAAAACTTATACTGTAGGCCGTCTCACAGATTTACTTAGGGATTCAGAAAGCGAGTTTAGCTGTAGCCGTGAAAGCTGCAGATATCTCTTTGTGAGAAAAAAAGAAAGCAACATGAAGTCTTAAGACATCTGTGAAGTTCTTTGTACTGAAAAGGAATAAAACAATTCGGTCCAAAAAGATTTTGTGGTTGAAAATGATAAAACAACCAATGAAAAGTGAAAGCCTGACAGACTTCACATATGTTAAAAAGAAATCGCTGTGAGACTTTAGCAAATGGTCAGAAATCAATCTAAGTCTAAGAAAAAAAATCAATGTCTCGAACTTCAAACGACACTTCTCAAAAAACAATCCATTTTTGTTCTGTTGAACATTGAAAAGACATTTCTGAATGTTACTTCACATTTTCTTTCCTTGTAAAATACTATTCAGCCAGGTTTAAAACATCAACGGACCTCTTCTACAATGGCTACAACTGTGTAGAAAAGAGCCACAATTTACTTTTATAAAGAGCAAATAAAAAGGCACAAAAATTGATTTTTTTGATTGTCCAAAAAAAAAATTGTGCTTAAGGCACATTTGTATAATGCATTGGTTTTGTATTGCTGATACATATACCGTATTCCACTCGGATCTACTTATGAAAATTAGCTTCTTCTGCTCCTCAATTTGTAAGTCAATTTAAATAAAAGCATCTACAGAATGAATAAATGTAAACATAATGCAACGACTAATTGAATGTCAGCGATACCTAACATACAGGACAAACATTCCTGAAGTAAATGTAAATACTGAAGTTTCAAATTACATTGAAGACACTGATGGAATTCACAATTCATTGGAAAAAAAGCAATGCTTAATGTCAAAATAAATGTTTAAATCAAGTCACAAAGGACTACTCATAACCTTTGAATGTCTGACCAAAGTCTCTCATAAACAGAAAACTCGGGGAAGAAGTTGAGTCTTTGGAGAAGAAATAGTGCCATTATAAAATTTCTTTGATACGTTTACAAAAATAATATAAAAGTACATTTACATAATTATCTTCAGAATAAAAACCTCAAACCTTTTAAAAAATGACTTTATAATGCTGTGTTGTGAATCCACAATTTCACAATTCTTGACCAAAATAAGTCACCTGCAACTTCCACGTCGCCCAACGAGAAACAAGACATTGATGTCTTCCCACTCACTTTCCCACCAACGCTATTAAGAACTTTATGCTTCAGTAAGCCAGGATATGTGATTAAAAAAACAACATCTAAGATTCTACAGCATCTATATCCAAGTGACCAGTTTCCCCACAAGCTTACAGTACAAAACATGCTTTATGCGACTTTAAAAAAGAGATAGAAATCTTAACTCTTCAGTCTAGCAGTGGCTCAAAGCCCGGAAAACAGCAAAAATACAGCAGACCCTCTGAACCCTAATGTTATCATACCCATCAGTCAATATCAGAAAAAAAGACACCCAGCCTGGACAAGAAGAGTATTGACAGGATAAGAATATGGATTAGGCAGATGATAGAGGCTGGATTATGAGCTCTGTCCAGGGATCTGAAGGCAGCAGGTGTTCTGGGGGAATGGCTAGAAAACAGAGCGGTGTCAGGAAAAATGTGACCTTTGTCCGGAGCCACGTGCCAAGTCGTGGCGTATCAGTGTGGTCATCAGGGCAGTGGTCCAGCATCTGATGTCCAGCGCATTAAAGTCCAGAGAAATGCAGGAAGCGTTCGGGGGCTTTACCAGCTGACACAGAAGCCATAAGCCCACTGCATGGTCTCTAAACATAAGGCCCGTTCCAGTGACAGATTAAGCGGTCCAAATAATAGACCAATGCTGTGCTGAAACTCGATGAAAAATAGGAAAAATATAGCTGCAAGAAGTGACAACGGGCTTTGAGTATTTATCTTGCCAATCAGGAGTAAAACGTTGTATTTTCAAAAGTTTGTTTTCCAGTTAAAGTTTGCAGTTTGTTTTTTGTGTGTATGCATTTTATTGAGCAATGCATGTTTGTTTCTATAATAACCTTGAGGGTCTCAAAAGGTTCCTGATGAATATATAGTACAGTAGTGTATTACTGATATTCATTTTACTGTAAAATGACCTCATGCTTTTTAGAATAAACTACAAAGACACAGAAACACATTTACGCACTTCATGAATGTATTTCTATGACACAAAAGTACAGGTTTTATTAACAGTTGCACAATAATTTGCATTTTTATTGGCTGACGTGTGCCAAATGTCATGAACAGTCGCTGTACAGCGTTATTTTTTTTTAAATACTGTATATGAATTGACATAGACATTAACTAAACTATCTCTACACATTCAAGGCTGATCTTCACAAACCTAGCAGAACAGCAGAGCGAGTGAGCACACAAGACTCAACCAGTTCAAGAGAAAGTTAAGAAACTTTTGGATCCACTCTGCAAGGTTCGGATCTTGATTAAACTGTAAAGAAATATTTCAGCTAGGCTAAGTAGCGCGAAGGTTTTAGCGCACTGTATCTAACACTAACACTTCAACCCAAGTTAATGGAAACTGAGATATACTTAAGATTTGTTCGTTTTTAGCTTCTGAAAAAAATCAAGTCTGACTCACAATTTAGGAGGAAAATATTTCAGAAGACATTAGAATCAAAACAGCGCCGCTAACTGGATCCTGACAAGTAACTGACATCGCATTACACGTACCTTCAGCCAATCTACTGAAACATTTGACTGAAAAACAACTACTAAAGTTGTACTCCTTTATTACTCCACGATGTAATGACTCAGAAACCAGCCACTCAAAGTTCATGTCTACATTCTCCACACGGCGCATTCATTTTTTGTTAACGTTCATCCTTTTAGAGCCAAATCTGCACGACATCAACCGTAAGCTTTCCTAAACAAGTGTGCATAATTATGGGTAATTACAGGTAAGCTGAAATAAGCCAAAGTATAGAACGTACTCTGCCTGTTTAATCGCTGTAATTCACAATCTCAAGATTTCTGACAAATTTGGATAAATTAAGAAAAGACACCAAAGGTCAACCAATCACAGGCCGAGACTAGCACCAAACAGGAAACCATCCCTCCTTAGCCAAAACGGTCCACCATCCGTCACCTCCTCAGCCTCCTCACGTGTTGGAGGTGAGAGCAGCAGCATTACCCTTTCTTTGGCAGTTTTAATGTGATCCCAGCATTATCTTCTCCCCGTCGGTAATTAATTCACAATTAAAGTGGCCCGCCTGCAGCTTTGACATGGAGTACGAGGCCTTCGGAGTCTCATTAGCACATTTATATTGATCAGATACATCTGTTCAATAACAAAGAAGGAAGACATCTCCTACTACTTTTCACTTAGTGGAGGAGAGGTGATAAATGCTCTGGATCCAATGTCGAAAAAGACGTTTGTAGGGAAAGGAAGAAAACGCAGCAGATGGGCAGCGGTGCTGTATAATGCAGATGAATGAATGTAGTGGTACGATTAAAAGAGGATTGCAATGTCACCTTAAGGTGAGAAGCAGTGGGTACACATGTATTTCTCCTGAATTACAACCAGCTTGTCTGTGTATGATTGGTGTTCCTGATGGGTTTTTTTGCTCTGCGTACGCAGGCACATACACAGATAACCTTTTTTTTTTTGTTTTTTTTAGAGTATCATTTGTCACCTAAAACGTATTCCACACTAACAAGGTCATAATTCAAACCAATTTTACTGGTCTATAAAAGCAAATGCACTTAAAATCAGAACATTAAATGTCTTGGTTAGATGAGCAGCTATATAAATATCAGCTTTAATAAAATGCATATATGTGTGTGTGTGTATATATATATATATATATATATATATATATATATATATATATATATATATATATATATTATAAAAAATTCAATATCAAAAGTAAAGAAGATCTATTTTTGGACCTAAAATTGTAACTGCTTATTTATTATGCTATATTTTTAAATTAAACTCATAATGCAATTATGGTAGTAAATTACCAATTAACAAAAATATACTAAAATGAAATAAAATAAAATCAGTCAAAAAATATTATAATATAGTACTTTTAGTTAATTTAGGTCTCTAAAGATTTGGCTAATATTACCTCATATTAAATATGAATGCATGAAATAATCACTTAAAGTTATAAAACACATATAGTTTACTTTCAACCTTTTTATTTATTTTGCATTTAAAACAACATTAATTTAAATAAAAAAATATAAAGTCTTGATTCCGAATCCGAAAATCCGAATCAGCCTCCTAATCAGAACAGCTGTGGAATGATTCAAGTGTGAATATTTTCCAACTAGTTCTTGACTGGCCGACACTTCAAAAGCACAGTCAGGAAAAATTGCAATACCTCTGCAAATTTCTTCATTCTAATTTAATTTAATCCTCCATACGCGCAAGTGCCGGATGTGACCCAGTTCCACTCACCAGAGTTTTTCTTTCTGCCTTTTCTTATAAACATTATTTACAATCTTTAAATGTCTTACAAAAGCCAATGAAATCAGTCTGCACAAGCCAGAGAAGACACTCATCTTAATTGAAAAGACTTATTTGCCAGGCGCATTACAGGACAACATCTTCATTTGTGGAACTTGGACCATGTGAGTGATACTCACTCCTTCGAAAAATAGAACTGAAATAAACTCTATATACAGCCATTCGTCCTTCACTGACACAAAAAACAACCACACTAACTGAAATTATTGTAATTTAATAATAATAAAACTTAATAAACTCACATAAAAAACGAACTCATTAAAACTTAATGAACTCACCTAATAAAAAAAATTGTCTTTTGTCTTGTATGTAAACTGACGGTCATGCTGTTCTGTTTAGTAAGTTTCTTTATGTAACCATGTGTAAATATTACTGTATTCTTTTTAAATAAATTGCTTCTCTTGGTCCGGTTTTTTTTGAGTCGCTTTGGATAAAAGCCTCTGCCAAATGAATGTAAAGTAAAGTAAAGTAATCTTTGCACAATCACTATTACCAAATACGTAATTACAAAAAGATTTTGAAGAATGAGCTCCATAGTTCCTACAGTTGGATTTTCGACCAACAACTTACAGCATCGAGCTGTATATACTGTAAAACACATGCCTAATCTGGCCAAAAGAGCATCCGCAAAACTTAAAACGGATGCATAAAGTCGACAGGAGGTGGTTTATCTCAGTGCGAACAGCAAACAACACAAACAGATGCTTGTTCTCTGTTAGCGGCAAGCAACGCGGCAACAAAGCGGAAACCTTGGGCAAACGTGTGGTATTAGAAAGAATTACGGAGCTCTTAGCAAAAGCAACTAATTATTGTGGTGCGCACGTAGCGGATTGCTTTGTTTGTAGCGCACGCTTAAATGAACCCAAGTGCAATAGCCGTCTACCGCTTATAAAGTAGATTAAAGTCTCTGACTTATGAGGTCATTAAGTCTAAACACTTAACATTTAAATGAAAAGCAGCACAATGTTTGTACTAGTGAATTGTACGTGTGTTTAACTTGTTTCTTTTATCGCCTTTAGGAACGCGCCAGTCGCAGATAGCTGAGCCAAGACAGCTTTACGCTTTTATGGAATGGCGGAGAATGGTTCCTCTATAGAATGAACATGGGAGAAGACTGATTAAAAGCTCAGGACCCACAGCCCAAGACGACATGGTTGGCTTGTTGCCACCCAATAGTGGCATTCAGGTGCATTAGCCATAAGCCTCATAGGCGAGTAGCTTTAACTCCACCGGTTATGACAGTTTAACCCCACCAGATGGACACAAACATCTCAAAGCCACTGCAGCTTTTACTCGAGTCTAAACGAAACGGTTCCTCCCACCCTTCCCTTGACAATCACCTGAGTCTTCACTGCCACGGACAATCTCACATTCATCCCACATTTAAGGTTCACGTCCACCTCAACACATGACTGGTGTCCATCTTGGAAAGACTTTCTTTTTGTATCAATACGGACAAAATTTGAGTTGTTGGATTGTATTTGCAATTGTCCATCACAGAGCAAAAATTTTAACTGGCCATTCAATTCACAAGGTCGCTTCAAAGAGCAGAAATGGACAAAATTCGAATGCCAATTGCAAATTCAATTTGACAACTCAATTTGCTAGGTCTCTTCGACGAACAGAACACAAACGCTAATTCTATTTGCAAAAGAATTGTAGACTATGAAACAATGAGTTTAATAGGTTAAATTGAAAAGAAATGGTTAATGGTCACCTGGCATACCATGCATTTGAGCCTCCCAAATTGTTCCCTCTCAAATTGATCTCACAATTCAACCAAACAATCAAAATCAATTGGGGTTCGATTTGTGTCCGATTCTATGCGTCAAAGTGAATGCAACACATTTGCGAATGCATTCTCAAAAGTTATTCAGAATATTGTTCTTCACAAATTTTGCCCACCACATTGTTCCAAAATAAACTGCATTAATGCATTTCATTCTTTTTTTTCCTAACCATACACATTCAAGCCTACCTACTGTGGTTCCTCCTCTGACTCTCCCTACTCTAGACAACTGTTGTGATTGTCATAGTCATTAAACAACTTACTCCAAAAGTTTCTAAAAAAATCCTCTAATGGTTTAGTTATTTCTAGACCATTTCACTGCAATTGCTTCCAGCTTCCTGTGACCCAGAAATGGAAAGACTGGAAAAGGAATTGATAGATGGATATTAATTGTAAACTTCTTAGAGATGTATGTAAAAACTCAAAGTCAAAAACTGAAAAAAAGCTTTAAAAGACGTTTCTTTGCTGCTCAGCTGGACCAATAAACTGGGATTAGCTACAGTATTTAACAATGTAAAATATGTCCTGCATTTCGTCATTGACCTTTAATTGTATTTATCTTAAGAAGCGCTTTGCAATAGCTTAAATGAGTTATTTATGAGTCCAAATGTATGCATTATTCAACGGTCTATTTGCATGACAAATGGCTTTTGGAATTAATTGTAATACTTAATAGTTAATGCAGCAGCGGGTAAAAAAAGGACCATCGTTTTCCAAAAAGAAAAAGCTCATTCTTCAAAATTAAAGACGCTTTAAAAATCTGCTTGGGCTTTTTGTTGTTATTGTTTTATTATTATTTTTTCTTTGGTTTTAATGCTGGCCTTCTAGCTGAAAGCCTGCACAACACAACTGCAACTAACATTTGCATTCAAAGTCAAATTGCAATACTTTCTTTACGGATGGTAATTTTTTCTAATAAAACAACACATTCTCAATTAGTAATTATACGCTCAGACTTGTATGCGATTTCTGATGCAAAATAACCAACGGACCCTCGATTCTCCCACAGGCTCTACACTAAACTCTGTCACATGAAACCTAAAGCTTGATCTTTCCTTTCAGAGCAGATTGCTTTCTGTCTGCCCACACACTTCTGCTGGCCACCATGAAGGAGACGAGAGAGCATCTCTACATGAAGATGAGCACAAGCCTGGTTTATAAAGGACTGTACTCCAAACACAATCAGCTTCGTTTCATTTTTGTACTGTCAAACAAATGTATGGAAACCTGTTACAATGATAAATGGTGCACTGTTACATTTCAGAATATCATGGGATTATTTGTTACATAGATTCAAATCGTATGCGATCATTTCACTCCCCAACATTGCCTGGAGTCTAATAATCAGTCTTTTCTGTTCTATTATCCAGAGTCGTGAAAATGTAAACGTCCTTGTCTTTGGTGTCTGGCTTTCTAGTATCATGACTAGTCTTCCTTACAAACGTTATGTATTGTTGTATTATATACAGGTTTACTACGCTTGCTTATTTGTGTATTTTGTCCTTAATAATAATGATAATAATATTAATAATAACAATAATATAGAACGAAATAATCAATAATCTAGATATGAAAGCACACACTTCATTCCCATTACACTTATTCTAAAACAATGTCTCTAAAACCAGTCTATAACGGTCTTCACCAGAACTGAACATATGTCAGACAGTTTGGCTGTGATCAAAGCTCCATGCTTGAGATCAGAACCGGCTATTTACACACTATCCGATTACTTTTCAAATTCATCTCTTGTCCTAGTGTTTACTGAAAGGAGAGCTCCGATAGCGTTTGCAGGATGGTGTGCTGGAGCTCTTGAAGAGTTCTGATTTGACATGCCAAGCAGTGTCCGCTTCCACCAATGACATTATTTCCCTGTCTGAGGAAAAGCCAAGGACAGAGCTCTTCTCCCAGCCCAACTCCTTTATGATTGTCACTCAGTGGAGTCCTGCACTAGACGGCTGTTGTCAGTAAACACCTCAGACCTGAGAGATCCTTCAATCAAAAGCACTTTAAAGCAGACATACATACACATCAAACTTGGCCAAGCATGAGCAGCCAACAAGCAACATGCACTGTATCTCACCCAATATTCTCTTCATCTTTCCAGTTGACTTTACATTGCATGGAGTGAAATTTTTGGATGCATGCAGTGATTTTATATACAGTATATGCATCAAAACGTTTGGAATCAGATTTTTGCCTGAAAACTGATTGAGAGCTTTCCAGAAATTAAAAATAAAAAAATATATAAACGTACAAAAACTGTATCCAGTTTCAATCTTAGTAACACCCTTTTCAGTTTGGCTGCATTTAGTCAACAAGCTAAACTATTTGTTTATGTCATGATTAAGTCATGATTTTTTTAGTTTGCAGACTGAGATTGTATTTGTTCCACATTTCTTTCCATTGCTCTACTCTGATTGGCTAACGAGAATTTGACAGAACAGCCGCTTGGTTCTGGTTTTATAGGCTGAAAGTAATGGACACCATTAAAACAATTGGCACAATCCTTCATCGCTTGTGATCTTGACAAAACACATTTTCAGAAATAATATTAACAAATTGCCGAAATGCTGTACTGCACTTTCAAGTTAAGCAGCTGTCAAATCATTTCTCACTAGCCAACCACAGTAGAGCTCTGTAAGCCCCGTCCTTAAGCTAGAAATTGTACAAAATAAAAAAAACAACAGCAAATGTATAGATTTTAAGCCCCGCCCTTAAGCTAGAAATTGTTAAAACATGATAAACAATGATAACTTGTGTGAATTTTTGCATATATATTTTCAAATGCTGTTTTTTGTCATTTCCCTTGGAAAACTGGCGGTTTATCATCACCATCAATGCCACAAATCTGATTCTAAACCATACACGCCACAATAATCTCTGCATCACCATTGACAACAGACAAATTTATTTAAGGCTGAAGGAGGGAGTGGATGAAGACAAATGTGGACAGGCCTTGGGCAAAAACCGGTTCACCCCACAGACGCCCTACCTGACTGATGACACCCATCAATAATTAACTTCATAAAGAGCCGGGACCAGCCAGCAGGTGTATTAAAACCAGGCCACAAAAACGGCCTTTATCGAATTAGCCAAGCCCGCGTCATTTTTCATTTGCCAAACTACAATGATTAAAAATGGACATGTCCATTTGGAGAGAACCTCATATCTATTCTTTGACAAAATAAAATTCTGTGTCAGTAGTGCAACACGTAATTTACACGTTAAAATAAATAACAGGTAATTTACCGCTTTCAGACTTTAATTTTATACTTCTAAAAAATAATTTTTTTGGTCGGATTGAAATGGAAAAAAACCGCCTACCCTCAGATCTTCACTTCTGCTGTCTGTGACATGTTTATTCACATGTATTGTTTTTTTATTTCTTTTTAGAATGTCTTTTCTTCCGTTGAAAAATTCAATCTTGAGGTTGTGCGTGAAAAGCATTTCGCATGATTTCTCTCTTCCTTGTTAGTTATTCAGTGGAGAAATGCCATGTGCGTTTTTCCTCCCTACCTTTATTTATTCAAGATTATAAAGAGTAAGCTGTACTGTCTGTTTACTGCCGTTCTTTTGTGGAATAGATTATTCACAGGATCTTTTTGTAACTTTGGCCTCTTCCTCTCCTGAGGATGGGGGCTTCATGTTTTATGGACTTTTTGTTCTTTGTAACGTATTTGTGCAAACCTCACATTGTCGTCTTTGATACGGAGTAAAACAGACCATATCTCTGTTCACTTTCATTGTGAAATTCTAAATCTTATCTGATAAGGATGACACGCAAGTCTAGACGCAAGATTACGCAATACCTTTCATTCCATACTCTTGTTTTTTGGCAACATTTTAAAAATATAAAGAAAAAATATGAAGGTACAATTAAAGATGCACTGAACTCTGGGGACCCATTTTGAATAAGGTTAAATAGTCCAATTGACAATTTACCCAGCATCACTGTGTACATGGATCCACCATTTTTATTCTTAATAACTACAAAAACATAGGGATAGAAGACCATTTGTCTATAATTATAATATATATTCATGATGTGTATCTCGTCTTCAGCTCATCGATGCTAAAAACTTCCGCTCCCAATGACCCAATAACAGAAGGTGGAAATGGATGGAATGATCTGTGGTTCATATGTGATAGACTAAAATCATGATCTTTGCGACCATCAGCAGAGCTTTCAGAGCTACTGTAGAAAGTACTTCCTCAGCCTTTATTGTCTTGCTTCTCGGGACAGAATCCCACCCATGTGCTGAGCATGATTGGAGCCTGAATAGCTGGTAATGGGTGGAAACATCAAAGATCTGGAATACGGAATGATGAAAAATTCAGCAAGTAGAGGAGGATGCAAGGACAAAGCGATGAGAGGAAGACACAATATCTTACTTCCAACCTGCTACTTTCATCTGCAGCGAGAACAGAAAGCACTTCTCGCCAATGAGGTAATTATCACCATCATGAAAGTTCTGTGCTGTCTAAAGGAGAAGCCGTGATGGAACAATAAGAGTGACTTTCAAAGGATCATGCTTGGTGTCCTCTCATGCGATGGCATTCACCTACGGACCTCTCTGCTTTAATAACTTTCTTCTTTTGTGCACTTCACAGGAGAAAGGGAAGTGTCGGTGGAGGGAAACATGACCACGCAGCAGTGGAATAAAGGTAACTGGACTATTTGGGATGAAACACAATCGCACCTGTCTGCTCCTGCCCTCCAAAGAACAGACCAAAGGAACGTTTGAGAGGAGAGCAAAACTAAACTAAACGCATGGATGGCTGCGTAGACTTGGTGGGACCCAATATTAACCACCAACCAATTGTTGATCCAAGCAGCAAAACATACCTGCAGTATCTACATAAAGAGTTTATGTCTGACATACAAAATAACACAACATGCAAATCAATGGGATGTTTAGAGACATTTGACGCAGTTTCACATTTATCTCACACTATCACACAACAGAAACAAAACAGAAAAGAGGAAAGAATATGATTTATGATATTTGAATTATGTTAAAATAAAAGAAATAAGTATTTGACAAAATAAGTGTTTGGTTGCCTGCAAACAAAACTCTCGACTCTCACAAACTTCTTTTAACAATCTTCTTTCCTTCAATATCTGTAAATTACTCCTTGATACAAAAGTCAATGCAAGATTGAGTAATGTCTATTGCAACAATAATTCAAAATGAGCAATTGTAGATACACATATCTTGTGCTTTTTTCCCACATATTAATGTGATTGTCGTACACAAAACATTTAAAGAAACTCTCTAACCAATAAATACACAAACAAATTAAAAAATATAACTTTATATTTGGGTACACCAGAATTAATTCTGGTAAATCAGCCTTTGGAAACCAATTGAATTTGATAAAATAGTGAATAGCTCAGTAGATGTCTCACTTCAATAACGCTTCCTGACTGGAAAACCACATTGGTGAAAAGACTGGAGTATTTCCACAACATGTTTATTAATCTTTAAATCAATGGTAATAAAAAAGGGCATCTTATTTCCTCCACTTAACTCTTTACGGAACACTTTCCTGCTAAAGCAGAATTTATTATCACTGAGGAAACAACTCAACTAATAGTTTTGCTTATCCACGTTTATAATGTTTATAATGTAAAAGAAAGGTTATTGTAATGGCCTTGCCAGTCAGGCTCTTATGAAGTACAGCCGATATTCCCAGTCCCTTTTGGGAATTTCGCCTAGTTACTCAGTGCGTAAATGGCTAAAGCTTATTGCATTGCTTCAGCTGCTGCCACAGACCGATTAAGAGGATGACATCACGTCCAGTGGAGCACTACTGGGCCTGGCTTGGTACCATTCGCCAGTGTCCACTGTGTTGAGCGAATGCGATGCTGGACATGAGCAGGTGTGGTCCGTACAAAGATCTGTCTGGGAAATCTGCCAGTCACCAATAGGCAAAGACCCTCAAAACAGGCAAAGACCCCAGCAGCGAACATTGTCAGTGGTGGCATATAGATTTTATGTATAAGGCTTGACTTTCAAATATATATTTTGTCAAAGTACAGGCCTGAGAGTCTTGGTCCAATTATTGAGCTGGAGAATTATTTAGCCAAGCTTTCTCCCCTATATCTGCTGTACCAAATAAAATATGCCTTTTAAAAAATACTCTGAAAGGTAAATCATGGTGGTCAAACCAACCATTAGGAGCCATGGGCAAACAAACCATTAGGAATAAATTAAACATTATTTATTATTCATCATTTTGTTTTTCAATGACGGTTTGACTTTATTTTGTCCTCGTCTAAGAACATTTATTCACAAAAAAAAAGTGCAAAGTGGAAAACAGACCTAAATGCAAGGACTTTAAATTTTTAAATGATAAAATCAAACAAAATCTGCCAAAGGAGACGAAAAAAAAGCAAAAGTACAAAGCAAAAGCTCTCCAACTTGACTTGACTATACTGTCTCAGAACTAGAAAATAAACATGGATCTGTAAATTGCTGTAAATAACTCACTGCACGACACGTGTGACATGCACACCGCAAACAAACTATGCAGACACTCACAGTGGCACATGGGTTTTTGTACAAAAAACCCACTTTGCACTACAAAATGGGAAACTCAAACCCCGAGATGGACTGAAAAGGATGATTGGAAATGGAGTTTTTACAAAGTGATGAACAAACAAAAAAATGAAAAAAAAAAAAAAAAAAAAAAAAAAAAAAAAAAAAAAAAAAAGCCGTTAATCACTCTGAAATAGAATAAACAAAAACAAACCAGATGAGAACTAATGAGAGAAAAAAACATAAATTGTTATTTTATGCAAATTGCCAAAGATTAGCTCAACCTGTGTAATTACAATGGTAAAAACAACTGTTAAAAGTAATCAAAATAGAGAATGGAGAGTCATTATTTAAGTCTAGATGCTTTTTCTGTTGAGTTAAATTTTTCATGAAGAGGATCTTGTCGAAGGAAAGACCCTTGACTGATAACAGTGGATCGGTTCAGGTTCGTCAATCTCAGCCTGGGTGAGTTGCTAATTAGAAAAAGGCAATAAAGGACTAGCATAGCGAGATTAAAAGAGACCTGGGAACAGGCATTAATTGCACTTCGGTGACAGGATTGTGAGAGAAAACACACACACACACACACCATCACCCCCAACTTCTATATTTTCCTAGGTGGGATTTTCTGTAAATGGATACTGGGAGGGATCAAGCATGGAGGCCGAAGGTAATTACATCTCTCATTACATGAAACAGCCAAGGGACCAGTGCTGGGTCAGCAAGAACTTCTCTAATGAACGGACACTCAGATTGCCGAGTGGTGTTTAAACATTTGAAGAGCAATTAGGCTTTACTTACATTCGGTTGCTGGGGATGATCTTGTAGCCATCCCTGAACCACGTCACCTGGGGCCGGGGGAAGCAGCTGACCGCTGGGGCGTTGAGGATGGCCGCCCTCCCCTGTGTCACTGTCTTTCTTTGGTCGTTGTCCATGAAATCTCCCATATCTAAAAAAAAGAAGAATCATTCAGCCGTGTCATAAACGCAGGAAGACTGAAACAAACCAAGCCGCTGAAAAAAGGAAGCAGAAGTGTAAAATCAAAGACGTTTATTCGTGGCAAGGCCGCATGACTCTGGAACAATAGGCGCGTTAGCAGCATTGTGTGACAATTTCCGCGACACATTATTCACGGCAAAAAAAGACCCAAATCTCTTAGATTTCTGGGACAGAGAAGAAGAAAACAATTGTTAGCAGGAAGTGGTATTCCCAATATGCCTAAATTAGGTAATTTGTGTCACCTGTTTAATATTTATGAAGCAAGTTGATAAGGTTTCTACGCCATCGCTCGTTTTACAAAGACGCTGTAGGGAATTGCTAGCAGATTATTTTATGTCGAGAAGTGCTGCGTCAGCCTTTTCCGCTTGTTTTTAAGTGAAGATATCTTATAAATATAGTCCTCATATATCTAAAGCCGTGTTTTCCAAATTCTACATGTTTTTTGGTAGTTGCATTTGATTATGTAAATCAAGTTTGACTATTGTTCTATTTCTTCATCCCACTAGAGACAACAGACATTTTGGTGCTGTCCTGGTTTCCCCTCAAGTAGAAAATATGTTTTACATAGCTTATTTTCAATTTAAAAATGTAAAGTTGAAATTCACTCGTTTATTTTCTTTCCACATGGGCATTATGTTGTGTATAATAATGTTTTATGTAATACATTTGTGCTTACGTGTCTGACAAGCAATTCATAGTATTGCATTGATATGACATGGTTGTACTCAATTAAAATGACATAATATTTTAACATCTTTATTATTTTAACAAGACTGTTCTGTTAATATAAATGACTCCAGCTAGGTTTTCACTTACTGGTCACCATTTTACCATTATTTAGCAATTAACGAGTTAATGTGTGTATAATAATTACACTGTTAACACCATACATGAGAATTTGCTTTAAGAAAATGATAAAGACTTTCCTTCCATATTGATTCAAAACGGGATTCGCAATTTCAATCTCAAATACAGTACATTGCGTAATTCAAGAGACTATTTAATTATTTTAAGTACCACTTATAACCTGAATGAGTGTTATTACGACGTGGCAGTTGTGGTCCAGGACTTGTTGAGTTTATTTTAGTAGAAAGTAGGAGGAAGAACTTTTTGATATTCACACATTTATTTTCTGATTTTTTGCCATTTGGAAGAATGGCATATGACTTTATGCTATTGCTAGAAAAACGTTGAAGTTGGAAATGTCCTTCAGACACTGTCACCAGTGAACTTTCCAAAATTGCAATAGGAAGAAATATAATTGACCGTTTGCAAGTCCATTTGCTTGTGAACAAACTTTCTCCAAGATGAAAAGAGCAAAACATGGGTCACGTTCTCTCATTACAGACCCTCATCTTCATTCTGTGTCAAGCATCAGTGTGACCAATCTACACCAAAATATTTCCAAACTGGTTTCTAAAAAATAACTGCGGAATAGTTCAAGTTCAAGTTCTGAGCATTTGTATGGCGCTTTTCACAGTATTAACGTCTCAAAGCGCACAAATCCCACATAATCCCACTAATAACATTTTTTTTTTCTTCTCTCATGTTTCGGCAATGAGACTAAATTCAAATATTTAAATTTGACTTTTTTGCCGAAGTTACGTTTGGCTGCCATGTCATTACTGATGACCAAGACTACGGATTTTTTCCCAACTGATGCCATTTGTCAATATCACGTCTAGCTAAAATTGAATTATAAGAAAGGAATTGGATGACTCAACAAAGTATTTTTTTTATGTATATTTAGCCTCCGTGAGGTTCTTGGATGTTGTGAGCCCGTTAGCTATTGAATGTTCTTTTTCATCACACACATTATCCTCAATCAGGCTGAAGTCCTGTCTCATTCAAAGTACAATGATAAGTCTCTCATTTAGATTACCCAGAAATGTGAGTTCTATCTACTCAATTGATTTCACCTAGTGTTGAGAATATCGCACTTCCGATATTCTATATTCCTGGACGCTCCCTAAAGGAAGCAATCAAAATACGTTTTGCCGTGATTTACCACTTACATGCTACTTGTATGTCCGTTCTTCTTTGAAGCAGAGCGCCCATCCTGTTTCTCACGATGCACTGGTAATTGCCCATATCCAGGCGCTGGAGAGACGAGATGCTGAACCTAAAGGGAGTCAGGAAAAATGACATTCAATAATAAAATAAAACGGCAACAACAGTCCCCGGCTATTTGCCCACAACTCAAATGGCTTGTCATTTACAGAGGTTGTGTTTCAAAGGTTTACCGGCGCGATCCAGACTAGTGCTTTCGCCTGCATTAGCGAGGACAGCAAATCACTGCTCTCGCTCTTTCCCACTTCCTGCTATGACAACATTGAAGATTTCAGGCAAAAGGCCACTCCGACCGAAAGCAGAGGTGGCGAGCGCCAGGCTATTTAAATATCTGTTGGCATTTTTTAAATGCACCGACTGTTGAACTAATGCGGCATTACTCACTACTTAGCGGAATCTGTTTACAACTCTGAAAATGCCACCCAGTGGGTTTAAGCATTTTGGAGAGGACTTTCTTTCCTCGTGCAAAGGTTTCCAATAGCTCAGGTGATGAGCGATAATGAGGAAAGCAAGACAAAAAGCAATTACGGCATATCAAATCCGCAGATCAAGCGTGTAGACTTCTTTCCACGAGCGCGGTGGAAAAAGTGAGGTGTGAAAATGAGAAACAGCGCTTGGCCGTGTAGCCCGTCTCAAAACAGCTCATGTTAACCGTGTTAAGAGTGTTAGGAAAAAGTCACTTTAGATTGTGTCGGCGCTCTTCAGGTAACAAGCAGACGTCTGGAGAGGCTTTCTGACGTGTCTATTAAGGTGATTTCTTCACGCCGCACACCTCAGAGAAAACCCGAGAGCTACTGAGGCTGCGCACTGATTAAAAAAGGTCAAGCTAGGAGGCAATCATTACTGAGAAATTAAACGTGTGGCATGGAGGGAGCGCGACTTGGAAATGATAGCGCTGATTAAATGTGCTACTATGTAAACCAACCGAATTGCTCAAGAACATGAAGTATGGGAGAAGTGATTTCTACTGTCTGGTTCTCGACTGGTTTGCTGTGTGATTAGAAGAACACGGTGGGTTTCGTGCACGTTAAGCTCTATTGACAACATTCATGACCTGATCTGGATTAACAACAGATCAGTATTGCCTCTTTTTCTGAAGACAGACAGGCACGCATGTTTGGAGAAAAGCTGCGGTGTTTGGCGTGGAATTCTCTGGAGCAAAGATTCCCACCTGGATAAACATGACAATGTAACAGGAAAATCTTAAAAGGAAAGATTATAAGATTACTGTATCAAATTCTTTGCTCCTATTGACAAGCTTATTATACTGAACATAAAGCACACTGGATTAATAATAATGCATAATTGTGTATATATATATATATATTTTTTTTTTTTTTTTTTTTTTATTCAAAGGGCACATTCTTTAAAAATTGTAAGCATTTGGGTTCTGAACTTGGTCGGCAATGATTTGCTGAGAACAGGAATGGGTTTTTTAAACAGTTCTTCTGCGCAGAGAATATTTTAAAGCGCATACTCAGACGTTGATGTTAGAATATATCTTACGCTTCCACATTTTCAGTATGAAGACATTTGGCAGTGTAAAGTTTTAGAAAGTAAACTTGTTCTAAGGCAGCGTCTGCAGTCAAACTATCGAAACAAGTTGTTTTTCCCGGGACTTTCTCAAAACAAAATGGGAAGCTTTATATTTGTTAGCGTTGTTTCTTCGCAGTCAAATGCATTTCATAACTGCATAGGAACATAACAGTAATGAAAAACAAACTCCTTAAAATGGTGACTAGGACTATTGGACTTTGATTTATTTTCAATTGTTTTAATTATTATTTAGTAGTAATTTACAAATTATTGAATTAATAATTAAAAAAATAAATGTAGGTTAATCAGCTGAAACATCACATAAATGATTGGCAAGTTAAAAATAACAATATTTTTTATGTATATATAATTTTTTTAATGATGAAGTAGGCACTGCTGGGATGTGCACTTTCACTTGGATGGGTTAAATGCAGAGCACCAATTCAATATGGTCCCTAGTGGCCATATTGCCATCACCTCACTTTCCTCCCTTTACTTAATTATTTTTTGGTTAAACTTGCATTTTAGTAATAACATGTAAATATATTAAGAATTAACCACTAAATTAAGTGGTAATAAATTCTATCTTCTGCCATTTTTGTGACCTTCAGAGCACTTTCAGCTTCGCTTTGGCTTCAAACTGCATTTAGATAAAAGCTTGCACGCACTTGTACTGAGGAGTGAAAGCTGTAATATCAGTGTTGTTGAGCCTCCATTTGAACTCCAGAGGCCAGCTGCCCTCCGCCAGACAGGTTAAGACTAGACGATTCCCTTCTAGGTGGATCTCTGGAGGTCCCGGTTCAGTTTTGAAGTAGGGGGCCACATCACCTACAGAGAGAGTAGAAAGAGGAAAAGTTAAGTACCACCATCCTGACCTGCCTCCATCATCAAGAGTAAAGTCAATATTCAGGATCATCACTTCACTTCCTCTTCACTTTCATTTCCACCTGCACGGATTGTTTTTGCGAAAATTCATTTCTGATAAAGACGCCGACTCATGCTCAGTCTTAAGCGTGAGGCAAAGCAAGAATTATAATGCAAAGGCCATCGCAAGACACTTAAAAGAAAGCAAAACAGTTTGTGACAGCACAAGAAGACGGAAGAACTGAAGACAGCCGGCTTCAAGCCTGTAAATCCTTCAATTGAGGGTTTCTCCACACTTGAGAGGGAAAGGTTCACAGCTTTGATTTTTAAAAAGGATATCATAGAGCCAGGACACCTAGGTGCAGTGAATCGGACTTCTGTCGGTGGCGTTACAGAGTTTCTGAGTAAAGTTCAGACAAATCAATTCAGCTGTGCAAAAGGAGCTTTTTTATACTATAAAAAAATAAGAAAAAAAATGCTACACACACACACACAGACACACACACACAGTATTCCTATATACAGTACACACACAGACGCGTACGTATATATTCACCAGATTTATAAAGGCACGAGAACTATAGCAGAGTTGAAATAGAATACTCTGTGTATAATTTATGCTAAAATTTGCATTTGACTGCATCATTTATTTAGGATGCAAACTGGGATCAGATAATGATTGCCTAAAGGGCAGCATTTAGACAAAAGATTAAAAATATATCTTTTTTAGATGGCACAGATATCCATAACAGAGATAGAGAAGGTTGTTTTTCAGTTGATGGTATGATAATTCAAACGTATCCAGTCACAGCCACCAGAAATAAAGCTGAAAATTAACTGCTTTTACCTCTCGACAAAGACACAAACTATTAAAGATTTAGGCCTAAAATAGCGTGTGGATAATGGCCTGAACTGTAATGGCCTGTTCAAGATTCTTTATTTTTTATTAATAAAGAGTCTTTATTGGTGTCACACGTTGAGGTCACACAACAATGACCAAGCACACAAGAAGGAATCATTAAGACAATAAAGTATAAAACTAAAAAAAACAGCGACAGGTGAGGCAACTAAAACAACAACAACAACGTAAATAATGTTAAGGTAAGTGATATAAATAATAAAAACGCTAACAACAAAAACAATGAAGGGACAACGAAGCAAAACCCAGCAACATGGGTAATGTCAGAATCCCAGTCCCATCCACTATATCAGTAGTTTAACGTGCTAGTCTTGCTAAAATAATAATTGTAGTAAAATATAGTAAGGTGGTAATTTCAGTTTAAATTATTTTCTAACATTCTGTCTTCAGTTTTTGACACAACTTAAAACACTAACCCTACCCCTGAAATTGATGTAGAAAACACCAGAGCGACGGGAAAAAAACAACAACATGGCCACTAGGGATCATAAGGAAATTGTGCTTTGGAAACCACCTGCGTTGGATTCAAACCTACAACTCTTGAAAACAAGTACAATTCCCCTACAGATTCACAACGTCCTTCAAGCTGGAGTTGAGTCCTGTTATAATGCTAAATCATGCTTCACCAGGATAGTTTGAGTATGATTAAATCTTGACTTAGACCTTGAATCCTTAGTACAAGTTTCCCCTTTACAAAACGAAACAATCTTCTACATTATGAATAATCATGCTTTATATCTTTAAGACCTCAACAGTTCCATAAACCTTCACCCACACATACAGACACACAAAAAAAATCCAATTATTGGTTCTTTAAATAGATTCTCCCGCAGAAAACAGTTTCACTCCACCGCAACATCATGACACATTTACCTTGTGTTCAGGCTGCTAAATTGAAAGGTTTCAGTTTAACTCGCGAAATGTCAAGAGGTCACACACTGCTGTGGAGCCCACCGCACAAAATGAAGACGCTGGCAGTGGAGCTGCTTGCAAGCATTTCAATCAGATCTTTTAAAGCAGAATGAAAGAGTAAAAAGACGAGCCAGTGTCCAAGAGATGGTGAGATGGCGACATAAAAAGCAGACACGGTGTCCTTGAGCGTGAGCATACACTGAGTAGGATTTTCCTAGATGGGATAAAGCGAGATACTAAAGAAAAGAAGTGGAGGAGTACAACACAGCTGGATGGAGGAGTCAGACACAAGCTAGCTGGCATTCTTTCGCTTTAAGCATTTGCACTTGATTCAATAATACATCACAAAGATGTTTTCTCGAGCTTGAGGCTTTGCAGCAATCAAGGGTTTTAGTAATTAAAGCAAACGCACAGTGTTAATCATGAATAATCACTGTACGATTAATCTCCGACTGCTGAAGCCTTCAGTCTTCCTGACTTTTATCCTCCTCCTGTCTGCCCTCCATCTCTCATTCCCACCACATCTCTGAGGGAAGTCATGCCTGAAGACAGCAAGCCCTCTCCTGCTCACCTAGAAGGAATTACAATTCTCCTAGATCTAAGTCGTCTGGCAATCCTCTTTACAATGTGATTGTGGATAACCAATGAAAAATTAAGCACGAAGATCACGGAATTTTGTAAGCAAAACACTCCTGGATACCAAACTTCCTTCAAGAGTTCAATTGCGGGTACACTGAGACAAGAGCTCGAAAACAAATTCCTTCAAGTTCTTGTTTTATTGTTTCCTGTTACTTGCTGCAAACATCGAAGGACGTGCCGAGCTTGATGCGCCTCATATTTTACATCTACAGCAGCAACGTAAAATCTGTAAAATGTTATTGGTCTTTTGTTTGGTTGTAAATGTAAAAAAAAGCAAGAACCAGTGTGCATTCCAATTTAATTGTTCTCCAGTATGAGATGCACCTTGTCCATTTCAGGAAACATCTCAGCCTTTCATTTAAATCAGCTTTTTATGGGCCCAATCAGGAATTTTGGGATTACCAGGATTATTAATGTTCATTTACAGGTAGATATAGTGTATAGACAGTGTCAATCACCCACCACAGTTTGAAGGTGTTTATTTGATTGTATCTCATTAGGTATTTAAATGTATTCAACTAAAATTGATAATCGTGTAAATGAGGTATTTAAAATACAGGAATCGCAATGATATAACAAACTTTCAATCAAACAAAATTGTAATCAACTAATTACATTTTACTAAAACTTTATAAAATGCATTTATCAATATATACAGTATGAAACAAATGAAAATGATGGTCTCAGTTCAAAAATTGCATTCACAATGCATTTAGAAAATAAACAAGTCAAAGTGAAATACCTTTGAATGGCAGAAACATGCAAAAACTCAAATGCAATGTGAATCCGGCCAATCAGAGTCAATGGGATGGTCTACTGCACAGTGAGCTGCATTTTGGTTGTTCCTGTCCATTGCAGAAAACGCATTACAATTGTGAATGCAATTTGACATTATATTAATATGAATAAAGTGTAAACATGATTCCGAAGTGAATTAAAGAACCAACTAGAATAATATAAACCTTTCATGCTTGCAGGCATCAGAAGGTGGTTTAACACATTCAATTCCTGAATCACAAATCCTGAAACACATATTTTCCACTCTCTTTTAGAATTGGTCAACTTAAAAAAAAAAAAGCTTGTATTCTCTACGGGACTGACCCTAAAATGTCTGGTAATAAAACTCTTGGAGATTTTTTCATGATATTTCTTAAATTGTTTACAGATGTATGTTCTTTGTCGCACCAATGAAGCGATTACAGCGACAAGAAAAGATCAGCAACAAGTCTCTTGAGCATGGCCTCATTTGATTGGCTGTTTCGGCAAGAAGCCAACAATCAATTTCCTGCACTTTTGTCTGATAATTATTCATTACTGATAATTTGAAATAACCATAAATTACATAGTGTATGTGTGTGTGTGTGTGTGTGTGTGTGTGTGTGTATGTACAGAAAAAAAACAATTCTAGAGCACACTTTCTGGCCAATCCCATTAGCTCTGGGCCTGAGGGCGGGACCCACAATTACAGGGGGATACACACATTAAACACACACCTATGGACAATTTTCCAGACTTCAATTCTTCGAATCGATGTTTTTGGACTGTGGGAGAAAACCCAAAAGAAACCCACGCAAGCAATGAAAGAACATTAACACAGAAAGACTTGAGCAACACATTCTGATTACATTTTAAAGTTGAGTCAACTTCATTGCCAATTAAATCTGACAAGTTTTGCTTTATCGAACAGACTCAAAGTCATACTTTTTTTTCAAAGTCATCTGATTAATTAATTGACTACGATTGCATTAAATAAGATAAAAATTAAAAGGCATAATTTCATAATAAATGCCAAACAACACAAGTAAGGATTGGGAACATATCCCACAATATAATTACACCAGCATAAATATTTTCACACCTTTCCATCTCATTGATAAAAGCAAATGTGAAAGGAACGCTTGATTGTGTCAGCACAAGTGCTTCAGATATTCCCAGCGAAGCACCTTAAGAATTCACAATGGGCCACTCGCCTCTTGAGACACCTTCTGTTTGATACGCAGCGGGAACAACTGTCATTCTGAATACCAATGAGTCCTCAACAAGATCTCAATCAGAATGGATCACAGCAAGCAAATAAAAGCACAGAGGATTAGAAAGAAAAAAAGACAAGCACAAATGCACCAAATCAGCTCTTTACCTCCCACTGAGGAAATGAAAACATCCTCCATAGTCATAACCGTAAAACATATGCAAACATCCCCCAGAGAATTCAAATGGAATGTTATAAAGGAGCACTCGACTCGTAGGCTGATAACTTCAGAAATCTGTTGCATTTGACACAGACCATTACGATTCCTTCCATTCCTTGGGGAAGAAAAAGGAGCCAAAGCATCCTTCGCCATCCGGAAAGAGTCTTGGCATCTGCTCCTGATCCCAGAGCGACCCACCAGATGCCCGCTAGACAGGTAGTGTAAGGGCGTCCACCATCTACTCCACCTTTCTCGGGTTGCCAGGTGTGCTCAATGGAGCCTTCACTTTCCATTTGTCAGTGCATGAAGCCGGAGCGGCAGTGTGGGAGCTCATCAGCATTCTGCTTCTCCGGTGGACCGTTCCACTGCAAGACTACTCCAGGAATGCATAAGCAGAACCCAAGCAGGAAATTCAATTTGTTGGGATTATTATCAAAGATGAAGCGTTCCGACAGCAGACAGCTTGGCTAAAAGTGGATGTAACAGGCCGGCTTTAAGCCTGATGGACTATGTTGATGCAACCGGCATCCGCTTTTCTATTAGTTACTTCAACTTTCCAAACTTTTCCCAGCGTAATGAAAACCGGGTGGATAGTAATGGAGAGTTGACAGTTTGAGAAAACTTTGAAACGCACAAGAACTTTTACAAAGGAACCTGAGCTTTTAACAATCTATATAGCTGGAAGGAAAACTTACAGTAAACAGTGGCATTGAAACTATAGGCAGATCGTTGTGGGTGAAGATTTTTTTTATGCATCTAGTCTTTTGTTCTTTTTGAAACAACAAAAAAGACTTGTTTCACACACCTAATATTTTCAGTTTTTTTTATTTGGTTTTTGTTTTTTTCAAAGTTGGTTAATTGGGACGGACACTTTTTTGGGTTATTTCTAGCTTTGAAACTATTTCTATTACATAAGCCCAATATTCTTCCCATATTTCAGACAAAAGTCTGATTAACTGGGACAATAAAATTTAGAATCACATTGCAGTTTCCTGGAAGCGTCCAGTTGTTTGTTCGCCTGGCATGTGTTCCTTTCAAACAATAAATGTCATAAAGACATTTTCTTGGTACATACAGAGCGTCTAATCTTATTTTGGTTCATATTCATGTAACTATAAAGCATAATTGTTTATAAGAAGCTTTTCTTACTATTAGATTATGAAATTAGGGCTAATAAACTCTAATTCTTGTTTTTAGAGCCAGATTGATCCAACTGGAGTGGACTTGTTTTTTAACAAAATAACAAGAAAAAGGAAGGATATTACATTTTTCATTTCACTAATGACTCCTTGAAAATAAATCTTTTGTTTTGAGCTTGCAATTCGTGACAAAAACGTATCTATTATTTTACTGTCATAATCGATTCATATACACATTTACATAATAATGCAAATTGTATAAACGGAACAAACACGTCGGAGGCTGGTTCACCACAGCACTTTCATTATGAAAAAAAAAAACCCATCAAGTTCATCTGGGATCATTTTCAGCAAAAGGTTAACATCCATTAAATACCCCACCAGCAACAAAAACATCACTTACACTGCTTGTCAAACCAAGGACTCAGCAATTATTGGTAACACTGGATAAGGAGCAAACTGCCTCAGGATGCTGGTTCCTTCACCACTCTATGGGAAATATGGGTCTGCCTCTGACTCTTAACTCAATTATCTTTAAAAGGGCTCTAGGGAGCACTAGCCTCCTTTTTATCTGTCAGTCTGTCTGGAGGAGGAAAGCCCACACACTGACAATCAGAGTGGGCAAAACTAGCTCATTAGCATCTATCTGATGAGCTGACTGTGAATCAAAAGCAGCAGCCAGGGCTTTGAACCTGTGCGCAAACCTTTTGACAACTTATGATACATTGGCGCATGCAGAGAACATATGAAGGTACTGGAAAAACACAGTAGAGAAATAATAACTGAAGACGTCAGGATGTACAGGGAATGCTGTCGACTTACGCAAGGAGGTCCGGAGTTTGAGAACCTTGTTCAGAGAGTGTTTGGAGATTGCATGTTCTCCCCAGTGTTGATATGGGATTAAGCGGAGTCTCATCTCAATGTTCATCAGCTTTGAAAATAATTAATACCCATTATTAAAGTAAAAGTAAAGTAAAGTGAGTGAGATTGTAAATGTGGCCACGAGGGACCACATCGAAATTGTGATTCATTAATAAATAAAGTGTCCATTGTTCATCGTTGTTCAGACTATGGGCTATGACCAGAAGAGCTAGCTAGATCACGACAGCGGCTCGGAATACAAAACTTCTCTGGCTTGGTGAGAAGACATAAACCTCGAGAACCCGACTCTCTGACCTGTGTCCTGCCATGTGATTGGTTGGCAAGTGTGTCTATTCTACAGGCAGCTTGCCGTTATTCAGAAATGAAAGAAGAGCTTTTGAGACCATTTCTGGGTCATTGGGAGCTGTAGCCAATCCCATCGGGGCCACACCCTGATTTGGTGTCCAACCAATCACAGAGCCAGACACACTGGTATGGATTCACACTCACACCCATTTTCCAAACTCCACATGTTTTTGGACTGTGAGACGGAAAACCGAAGACAACAAAGAATATGGACCTCTCGAACAAGTCTCTTTGTCGTCCGGTTTCATCATATTTTAATTGAAAGATTGTGGCAACAAAATACGAGAAACCAAACCAAAACATACCAAAAACCCTGGCCGAAACAAGCATTTCAGGACACACACAGACAACAACAAGTCTTGCAACCACCCACAACACTGAGACAAGCAACAGTTATTGTATTAACACACTAAAAGAAATCCCACTGCAACCACTTAGCATCAGTGTGGCGAGGTCCGCATCTCCAACCATGAGGCTTGACTTATTTATAAAGCCAACAGATTATAACCAAATAGATAACAGTGTATATGTAAATGGAAAGTGGCCAGATTTGGTTGGAACGTAGTAGTGGGCCGAGCATTTGACAGCTGGGCCTTCAGTACGGCCATGATATTTAGAAAAATCGCAACATTTTACCCAAAAGAAGGACCAAAAGACCTACTCCTTCTCTGGTTCTTCAAAAAAAGAGTTGTTGAGATTATCCATGCACTTCAGTTACATTACAAAGTAAACCCTGACCTGTCCATCAACAAGTCTGAAGATTTGGTGACGATGCCAAGCCTCACAAAGAACCTAGCAAATATATCCTTTACTGAGAGACTTCAGTTATTATTGCGAGTATAAAAACGTAGAAAAACTAGGCAATAGTCTCCTGCATTTCACCCATTCAAATCATGAAGGGTATATACAGTACAGAAGAGGGCAACCTTACCCGCAGTAGGCCGCCTAAAGCCATGGTCCCCGTCAACCAGATTGTGTTCCGTTTCTTCCTCAAGGACATTTTAGTTGTGGAACCAGTCTGCAACCTTCTATTCAAAAGCCCAACTCTCTAACCATTAGGCTACAACTAATTAAGTAGAAACTGTTAATCGAAAAATCAGCGTGAGTGAAAGGTTTTCTATTAGCTTGAGAAGGATCGTTCTTCTGCTTGACACTGTCTGACAGCTCAGACAGGAAGCAATCGGCCCCGTCCACACATCAATGCAGAGACATCCACTTAAAGTCCAGCACAGATGGACAGAGAAAGACCCTCAGTGAACCACTCACATGTGAACCCATGCAAAGCACCACATCAACTCACAATTAATAACACGCGGCACTCAATGGACTGCAGGACGATGTGTACTACCAATTTGCATCACTTCAGAGACATACACAAACTGAAAACCAGCAGAATTTAATTCATCTACATGGAGGGAAAGTGCAAAATACTTGTTGCGGTAGACCCTACAATTCCATTCTGCCAAACATATAGAAAATCTACAAAAATGACTGGTATTTTTTCCAGATCAATCACGTTCTTAGTTTTCCACATGTTTTGGCTTCTTGTTTTACATCTCATCACCACAAAGTACTGAAAAAGAAAAAATAAAGAATAAATGGATGAACAAAAAATGCCCAGATTCACAACGGAGAGGAACAAATATAATAAAATGCAGTAAGCCAGCTGTTCATACCAAAAATAGAATGAAAAAGAAGATTTAGTTAGAAATTTAGCAAATTATTGTGTGTATTGCGACACAATGCCTCGATGTATTTTCAATATATCAAGTTTAAATCAATCAACAGCTACTTTTAAGATTATAAAACTAAAAGACAATCAGAGTAATACCACCACAACAACAACAACAACAACAACAACAACAACAACAGAAAAACACAAAAATAATTGGTAGAAAATAAGTACAGTACAATAAAAAACAAACACAAATAGAATATCACCAGCATAAAATAAATTTGAAAAATACATACAATTCTTGGCATATACAAATTGTCTCCCGATTCCCCAAGACATCTTTGGTAATGAAGTTCACCGTTAATATTATTATCTCCACTTGGCCACAGAACACAGGATTTAAACAAGCCGCCACATCCGACTCGCTCTCAAGACAAACAAACTCATAAAGGAGCGGCAGACGACGTTCAGAAGAGGCTCCAAATGGAGGGTAATCACTCACAATAACAACCGCTCGGATGCGTGAAACTGGCGTGATAATCAAAACAGCCATTTCCCTTGGTGTCTATCATCCCCATAAACAGCTCAAAATTCATCAGCGCTTCCATATTCAGATATTAATAAAGCAGCAGAACATTTCTAGTCATATTTTGAGATCTAACGTTCTGCAATCTTCAGCCTCAAGCTTCAGAGAGGATTCAAAAAAAATTTCAGCAGTAGTCCCATGTCAAGACTCAAGTTTGAGGCCCAGGCCACGCTGTTCTGTGCAGAGTTTGTCACGTCAAGTAAAGTATGCATTTTCTCCCCATGCTGTAGTGGGTTTCTACGTAGTCTATTCTAGTCTATTCTAAGAGTATTCTAGTCTAGAAAATTGCCAATATGTGTGAATGAGAGTTTCAATAAGTGTGCCAACCAATCAGTGTCCTGCTCTGTGATTGGTTGGCCACCAACCCATGGCGTGTTTCAAGACTTCAGACCATGCACTTTGGGATTGTCTCCAGCTTCCCGAGACTCAGAAATAGAAAAACAGTTAAGAAAAGAAATGGTTGGAGATAGTATAAGACGTCTGTGCATTAAACAAAAAACCCAAAACTATACGTACATGCGTAACTGTACATTGGTAACGTATTGAAATGTAGAAATTATTAGTTTTTAGCGTGCAAATACTAAGGTTAAAGCAACATTTGTTTGTTTGTTAACCAGGTGGCATCAATTCAGTGTTTTTGTGAGTAGTTGACGTCACCTGCTCTGTTTGATTAAAGGTAATTTCTTTGTTCAACTTGTCCATCTTTAACTGAATGCAGCTGCCTTCCATTAATTATTCAAATTAGGAACCTCCAATCAAAAATCAATCCGAACCACCTTCCCGCTTTCAATGGGAATCAAACTCACATCCTTGTTGTTTTAACACAGTGACACTCATTAATCTGAAAAATATGTAACCCAAGTGCTAAAGACATGAACTGGCTTTTTATGATCTGTGATATTAGCACAACTCTGGTGAAACTACAAGGGTCAAACCTGATCACAAAAGCCAGGAGTGAGTCTATGTTCAGTCGATTGAATCTAATGATTCATTAAATGGATTATCTGAAGCACACTTATATTTTAGTGCTTTGTCGGAAGATGCTGGAAAACTTTAATCACCTAAATGAAATTAATTTTGAGTTCATTCTAAAATATTCCAGTAAAACCTGAAGCCATAAAATATCACAACACTATTGCCATCATAAAACCTCAGTCTAGTAGTGATAATCCAGAAATTAATACATGACACCAGAGTAAGAAATCCAGACACGTAGAGAATATTTTACAAAGAAAATTAAAAATAAAAGGAAAATCTTATTTTTTTTAATTCTTATTGTCTAATCACAAAATAATTGTAGAAACGCAAAGTCCAACAAGTTCAAGCTCTGAGCATCTGTAAGGCGTTTTTCACAGCTTTAACTGCCTCAAAGCGCACAACATGCAAAAAACACACAATTCAGTGTTTTTGTAAAACTTTCACAAACGTATTTTCCTTTTCAATTCATTGCAGCTCTTTTTAATATATCTCTTTTAAATCTCCGACTTTCTACAACTCTGCATGGAATCACATCTCAGTGTTTCATTCCTGTGAATGTATAACTTAAAAGTCTTAAAAAAAATCCTGAAAGAGGTTTCCCATCGCAAAACCGAGTCGGCAAAGTAAAGGCAATTTACTGCCTGTAGGAACTGTTCACTGCCAATCAAATCCAGTAAAGCCGAGGGAAAAAGTGCGTCTCTTCCAGCAGCAGTGATTATAGAAAAGACGTTAAACTCAATGTTTTACGCCTCGGTATCATCCATCCACAACACGACCATTGGTAAACACCTTGTAATGGGTGAATTCATTACTGGGGAACGCCTCACGAGAGCCTCCATCAGTTTTCCCCGATGTCTTTGCCCATCTCATTCTCTAAAAGAATCATTAAAGGACAGTAAAAGCGAATAAAGTTGCTATCAATCTTGTGGCGTGAGGACGCCCCTGCACTCATCCAAGCCATTACGCTCCCGATCTCAGGGTGTCAGTCTCGGCCAGACGCTGAAGGTTACGCTGGCGCAGATCCAGCACGTGTGGGAGGTTCACAACCACATCGGAGAAGAAGCGCTAGCGCTGGCACTGGCTTTCATTGTTTTGTGATGTGGCAGGATGGCGGCTGTTGAAACGCTCTCGCTCCGGGAGGTCCGAAATGACCTTTTCTGCATCACTGTTGGTGAAGGACCATTTTACCCCATCATTTTCTTAACTTTAGTCTGTTTGTGTGTGTGGGTGTGTGCTTCATTTCCATAATGTCAGTCTGTGAGTGTGTCTATGTGGGATTGATTCTGAGTGTGTGTGTGTGTGTGTGTGTGTGTGTGTGTGTGTGTGTGTTTATAGGAGTAATTTTTAGTGTATTGTGTGTGTACAATGAGGTGGAAGTGATTGGGAGAGTGTAGAGTGTTTTTTAAGAGTGGTTGTGAAAATGTACTGTGTGTTTATGCGAAAGTGTAGTGTATGTGTTTATGTGGGATTAAATGTGATAGTGTAGTGTGTGTACGTATGTGTGTTTTCATATTAGTAATTTTGGGAGTGTAGTGTGTGTACTTGTGTGCGTGTGCGAGAGATTGTGTAGGGGTAGTGTGTGTGTGTGTGTGTTTTTTTTAAGAGTGATTCTGTGAGTGTAGTGTGTGTATAAGTGTTTGTTTATGGGGGAGTGATTGCGAAAGTGTAGTGTGTGTGCATTTTTGTCGGAGAAATTGCGTGGGTGCAGTGTGTGTGCAATTTTGTTGGAGAAATTGCGTGGGTGCAGTGTGTGTGCATTTTTGTTGGAGAAATTGCGTGGGTGCAGTGTAGGTGTTTTTAAGAGTGATTGTGAGAGTGTAGTGTGTGTGTATTTATGTGGGATTGAATGTGATAGTGTAGTGTGTGTGTGAATGTGTGTGTATGTGTGTGTGTTTTTATAGGAGTCATTTTGAGAGTGTAGTGTGTGTCTACCTGTGTGTTTATGTGGGAGAGATTGTGCGGGTGTAGTGTGTGTGTGTGTTTAAGAGCGATTGTGAGAATGGAGTGTGTGCGTATGTGTTTGTTTATGAGGGAGTGATTGCCGGAGATGAAGATCCACACAGAAAGACCTCAACCTTGAACTTAAGTCTTAAAAGTGTCCCACTACCACAGCAATGTCCGTCATGACCACACTTTACATTTTCTTAAGGCTTTACAGTATTTCCCTCACTTTGAACATTGAATTAGTCTCATTTAGCGTAACCTGCACAGACGTCCAGTCTCATGAAGGTGAGTGGAACAACTCAATCTAGGCCAAAGCAAACGTCTCCAAAACGTTTCTGACAAGGCCATCAGTCGAGGCCCGACATCACAGCATGAAAGAAAATATTAAATCTAAATGAGCATCAAATACGATCAGGACGTCTTGAGATAGACACAAAGTGCTTGCAGCGGCGGCTCTGACCTGCAGTAGAGTAATAAGACATGGCTGCTCGACCCTGGAGATGCGTCTTTACGCAGTCTGGCTTCAGTTAATATCCTGCTGAGAGGATGGGTAATGGATGCTCGGAAAAAGCGCCCAAGGTAGGGTCGACTTTTCTGACCGAACGTTGCACAGAAAAAAATCTGGTTCAGAATTTGAAGCATTAGAATGTTCCATCACAGCATGGGCACCAAGCTTTGGCCGAGAGACTGTCCGGTTCTTGGGGACGTTTTCAGACCAAAAAAAAAAAAAACAAGCTTTCCCAGAGAGAAAACTATAAAGACAAGGTAAAAGACAAGGATAGAAACTGGACTTGCACCTCTGACACCAGGAAACCCGCAGTGGTGACAGGAACGACAGCAGTGTAGTGTGGCTGTGTTTGTGAAGGTGGTATGGCAGACAGCGTGACTGTGTGAGACCCTCCATGAAAAAAAAAATGCTCCTGGGACCCAGAGCTGCATAAAAGTGAAGAACGTGACTTGAAATGCTGGGAACAAGAGCTATCAGTAAAAATATTAGATGCCGTTCAGATTAAACATCAGCGGTGCTCCACATGACCAGACGCATCATGTTTGTGCTGAAAAAAAGACCCATCATGAAAGGGGTTTGCGCAGCGGTCATGTGCGCTTAATCAACTGCACTAGAACAGTGGATGTGAGTAGAGATTAGAAAAAAATTACCTGAAATACCTGAAAAAGGATTTTATTCTGAAGTGTGTGTGTGTGTGTGTGTGTGTGTGTTTACTGGTTTCAAACCAGAAGATGACACTCAGCAAACCACATACAGCAAACATATACAGTAGAGTACAAAATTATTACCCGTTCTACAAAATAGTTATCGTTTGAAAAATATTTCAAAAGTGCTTTCAAACAGAACTAATATTTTGTCCCCAACTGTACATAATACTGTACCTTGGTATGTTTTTTTTATTACGTTTAATGGTGATGTTTTAATGGTTTGATGTTTTTCTTTGCAACATTACTTTTACATTACAGTACATTATATTTTTCATTCCATTTATATAAATTTTAAAGCAAAGAGTAATATGTGTTGTTATATTGCTGTTTGACAAAAAAACATTACAACTTATATGTACGCGCATTTGAAATCGGCCATTATAAGCATACGTTTTTGAGCATCAAAAATTTGAAAAGAAAAAAAAGGGTAAACTTTTGCAAAAAGGGCAAGCGGAACAATTGTTTTGACACTTAATTGTTTTTGAATTATGACCTAAAATAATTAAACTTTTAGTGATTTTACATAGATGTAGTGCTGTCAAATCTGTATTACTGTATTGTTGGATTTTGAAGACAAATAGTGAGGTTTCTTTATGAGGTACTAACTGAATCCTCTTCATATAACTTTCTGCAACTCTCTTTTTCTTTCTTTCTTAAAAACGTCTTATCAACTTTACAAAAATCAGTCTGCACTTCAAAATGTAACCCTATACACAAGACGTCGTTCTTCTAAACCTGATGAATCACACACAAGGAAAAAAAAAATGTGGCATGAACAAAACATCTAGCGTGAGATATTTAGAAAATAACTGTTATTGTGCTTCACTAATGGACTTCAGTTTGATCTTTCCACACTTGTTCAGACTTGAATGAGTGATGGAGGCAGCGACTTCCCATAAGACACCAATCTGACATTTTCCTTCCTATTGCCAGTATTACATGATGCAACATAGTTATACAGACCTCGATTCCAGCTCTTCTAATTCATTATTTAGATCTAACACCACAAACTGCAATGGAGCTGACCTTGAATTTCACAGCTACTCGCTTTTTTTTTTTCACTAGTCTTTCGAGTGGTGTGAAAGAAAAGGCTGTCTGTCTGTCTGTCTCTCCGGCTGGTGGATGCGACAGACATCTGTAGGTGTTTATCTGAACTCCAGGCCAACACTGTCAGTCATTGAAGCCTTTGACACGAGCTCACAGCGTGAAGCAAATATTTGAAAACCATGGAAACTAAACACAATCACACAATCTTCAAGAAGAATTTTCACTGCTGTTTATTTTAGTACTATTCATAACTAGAGACACTAGACGTATTTTAAGACTTACATGCTGTTATTTTGCATATTTGCATATGCAACCAGCCACGCGTAAGAATCACTTTTTTGGCATTGTGATGGATTGTTGTAAGAATTAAGTTTTCTTTTTTTAGGTCGATTTTGGTTCAGCATTAACATACAGAATTAGGCGGCTTTTAAAATAATGAATAAGTTAACAAAATATTTCAATGTGAAACAACTCAAATGCAACCAATGAGTTTGTTTAAAAAATACGATATTTATTAATATGTTATAATTTATGCAAGGAAGTAATATTGTTTGTCCTAAGAGTGAGCATAGAATACGCATAAATTACTCTGCCCTAATTAATACAAAGAAACTGGAACAAATGACTATATAAAATTGAATTATTTCAAATAAGACAAATCTCCACCACCCGCATGCCATAAAACAAGCTTATTCTCTAACTAAATCTTCCACAACTGCCAGGGTGTCAATTTCTATAAAGTTAATAGCCGAGCAGGCCCAAACTGTGGCCTTATAAACAGAAGGCCGACCTATTACTTACCGCAGACCAACAATGTTGATGGTCACAAGGAACACGTGGATCTAGAGTTAATCCAGTATCAAGTGTTGCTGTGAACCATAAACCACACCGGACAACAATCTTTGTCCAGGCAGGAGAGTAAATCTCCAGCGAACAGCGGTGCACAGATTGACTCCGTGCTGGGAAGAGGAGGCGCACCGGAGGAACCGACATAAGGTCGTCCTCTAAATCATTCACGAAGATGGGGAGTGCTTCGCTCGTCTTCCTCAGCAGGACAGCATTAACCCAACCTGCGCTGCCACGTTTGACAGTTGCGCTAAGTCTCCCCGCAGACAATTAACTCGGACGCTCGCTTTTCACACGTTGAATATTTTATGTGTACAGTGCATAATCCAAACGTGTCTGCGCATATCAATGGGCGACAGGTATTTGGTGTAGACGGAGAGGAACAGGCTAATTACTGCGCCAGACCCCCTGTATGGAGGCAAGAGATGAGAAGGGACCAGTACAAGGAAAAGGTTGTCGGCTTGTAATTGATCCGTGTTGTTTATCCTTGCCACAAATCAAGAGAGGGAAAAACAACCAGGCGAACACTTCCAAAAGAAAAGAAAATGTCGTTGGCGTCTCACAGGAGTTTTGTTACCTTGACGGACAAGTCCAAAGAACGCAACCTTGCCCTCGAGAGACCCCAAGAAGCCATTCAAATGCAAAGCTTGTTATAAACGCTATTTCTGTGCTCAACTACCTACCCACGTCTTTTTTAAATTTGCACTACGCGTGTTTGTCCAATCAGAGCGCAGGGACACAAACATAATGATAGTCTTTAAATTGGCGGGAACGACTGTGACGCCAGCAAGAGACGAGCATTCATTTTCACCACGCTAATTAATTATCGCAACTTCCTGAACAACACCAGCGCAACTCGCCTCTTAATTGTCATCGGTGGATGTTAGGGGTCCAACAATGAACCCGAGTGAAAATATCACAATCAGAGGCAGGCCCAAACAAAAGCGCTCCGAAGTCTCTGCACAACACTGATACGACAATTTTCACAGCTTATTGTCGGGACCAAATAGCAATAATTAGAGCATAATTATTTGCACAAAAGGAATGGGAATAGAGTGCTTGAAGAAGAAGTGGAAGAGGGGGATTTATTCTAATGGCCTTTGAGAGGATTAGCAATAATGGCGCGATCATGCTAACACCAGCATGATCCAAGCTTTTCTGTTAAAGCTCAGTGACACAAAACCGCTCGAATCAAGCTGTCAATGTTCAATGCAATCACGGATTAAACTCACCGGTTTACGTCTGGTTTGATTCGCAAGTTCCTTTGTTCAACGACAATTGCAATCTTGACTACGCATCTATGCTAGTTTCACACTTGCTGCGTTATAAAACTGCAGCAAGAACATAAAGTGTAAACAGAAAGTGAAAAATAAATATACGTAATGGAGCCAATCCCAGTCATTCTGGCCCCGAAGGACACGCCTTCTGTATTTCAACCAATCACAAAGCGTGGAACACAGACACTCTCACTCACACTTACTGTATAGCCAATTTCCCCGACTCACTTTGTCCTAAATGCATGCTTGTGAACTGGAAGACCCAAAAGAAACCCACGCAATAACAAGGAGCACATGCAAACTTGCCATCATAATTGTTTACATCTAAAGACATACATTTTCCCAGCATCTCAGAATTCCGCTGGGCAAATGGTGTGGGTGTGCATGTTGTCCACCCATGTAAGGCGACCTTGAGGGTCTCGAAAGGCGGCAAATAAATTAAATGCATTATTATTTTCATCTCTGGGCCAAAGGTAAAGAAACATGAGACTAGTTTTACCTCGACTGCTTTAAAACGACGCTTGCTTTTTGACTTTCAAATGAGACTTTTAATTTGCTCCGGAAGGCAACAGGCCAACAATACCTGAAAAGGTAAACCTGAGAGTCTTTCATTCAGTCTCCAGCTGTGCGTCTTTCAAAGCGGTGAAATGACACATGAAAAGAAGCCTGGCGCTCATTAACTCCTCATCGTGTTAATGAGGTGTCTTACCTCACAGGATCTTTTATTTAACTAGTCGCTGATCCGTTCCAGTGTCGGCCTGTAACCTGTAGAACTAAAGCTCCGTACCTCCACCTTAAGTCTCGCAGGACTTACAAGAGAAAGGGAAAAAAATGGAAGAGAGAAGCCATTCAGGCTTGTCTGACGGAATTACTGATCCAATTCAATCAATGGTGGCCAGCCTCACCTTCACAGAAGAGTTATTACCATGTCTCAGGAATGTGAGCGTCGATGTAATGAGCGCGTGGCTGAAAAATGTGCGCACTCTTCCTGTGCCGACGTGCCGCTTGTCTTAATTGCTCTGGCACTATTTCCATAGCTTTAATTAGATAAGCATTACCATCAGTGTAATCTACCATATTAGTGTACAGTAACCTCCTGCTTAAGAATGCATACGATAAAGTACGTATCTTGGTTAAATACGCATATTTCAAGATTTATTTGTTCGTTAAGGTTTGTTCGTACTGGGAGCAGACAGTCTGTGAGCTTAATTTGTTAATTATTACAAATGTATTACTCTACTGATTAAGACGCTTGAGGTTGATTTTGACAAGTGGGTGTGGTCAATTTTAAATATGCACGCCTCGATTCATCAGCGTTGATGGGAGGAGTCTCGGTGTGCATCTAATTAGCATATAAACATTTACGCACTGTACAACAGCATTGATGGGAGGAGTTTCAGTGTGAATCTAATTAGCATATCAACAACATTGATGGGAGGATTTTACGTGTGAATCTAATTAGCATGTCGTCCTTCATGCACAGTACATCAGCATTGATGGGAGGAGTCTCAGTGTGAATAATAATAATAATTCATTTATTTGTTCGCCTTACAGCATACAACATTGACTTTTTGTGTTTGATATTGAATAACGAGCGACTCGACCTCGGAGGCTTAAAAAACTAAGAAAATATATTCCAAATTGAACAAAATCAGCATTGATGGGAGGAGTCTCAGTGTGACTCTAATTAGCCTAATGTAACCCACATGTCAATCTCCTTGTGCTTAACTTAACTTTCCAAGAAACCAGCGCACCATCACATAAAATCACGTCAATTAGTGGCGAGGCCTTGGTGAGCCAACAGGCAAGCGCACACGCGTTTGAAAACTTTCCAAGTGTATGCATCGGTGTCCTTCAAGATGAGTGGAAGAGTGATCAAAGTCACCCCGCTGAATATTCTGCGTGTGACATCCATCATATCACTGGTGTCATTTTGCATCTTTTCTGAAAGAGGCATAAACACATATGCATAACCCAGAAGAACACAACGCCGTGGCCGCCAAGAGCTGACAGTCGGCGGGCATTTTTCTGGTCGGCTGGGTCAGCGCTGATTTGATTGGGTCTGGGGCTCGGAGCATCTGTCTGATTTGCATGCTGATCTGGCGTGGCTGCGGGCCGCTGTCTGAACTCTCGCAGCATCTGTGCTGATGTATGGAGCTGCATCCGCCCGGGGGCCTTGACTTATTCTCTGCATTTACATTTTTTGCAAAGCACCTAAAGGATGTTGAGAGCGTGTTGGCCATAGACAACAGCAGAACATGCACTTGTTCAACAGTCTTGCGAGATTTTCGAAAGCGTGTTTGTGTCAGCCAAACAATGTAATAATCATCGATTTATTGTCTGTAATGTGCTTTTCCAATTCTGAGTCAGAAGGAGACACAACCAATCAGAGAGCAGGACATACAGTCACACTCACTTCTTCCAATTGTACGTTTTCAGGGTTTTGGATTAGTGGGTGGGAATCGGTGACCCAGAGGAAAACCAAACAAGCATGAGAAGAATGTTCAAACCTTCAGAGTCTTGAATGAGTTCCATTAGTCATTCACTGTGAGAGTGGAAATACACTAAAGAGACAGGGTACAACATGCAAAAAAATGCCACAGTTCTTTAAAAAAATCCCTTCTTAATTGCAGCTAATTACGCTCAAACAAGTTCTTTGTGTAACAGTATTTCAACAGTAAAATAACTTCCTATTTTTGACATTTCTGATTGCGAACCTGACAAGTTCATTAAGTTGTCATGCGTGTCAGCACAAGCATCCTAATTACAACTGTATATTTTTAGGACGGTGTGTTAGGACCAATTTCAAATTATTATAATTTTTTTTTTTGAAAGCAGAAAATAGACTTCACCATTAAAAAAAGACAATATACTCGACAATATAATGATTTTTTTCCAAAATTGACCAGTCATGTCACACACTAACTCAGCATATGGTACATATGTGTATAATCCATATTATAATCCATGTCTAGATTATCCAGCAAAAAAGTATTCTGATAAAATGACATGGAAATTATGTAAAACAAGAGCCACATTTCAATTAGCACAATGAGATGGAAAGCATTTAACCTGCGCTAATCCTTCACTTCTGAAGAGTCTGTTCAAAGATCAACAAGGGGACTGATGCAATAGAACCTTCTAGTATCCGCAGACTTAAATGGCCTTTCTCTCTAGAGACATCCGATGAGTCTTGAAAAACCCAGGAAAATGGCTTTCAACCTGCTGGCACGGTGCTGTCATCTTTCAGGAAGATTCTAGTCTGCCACTAAGTGAAGTTGCATGCGGAGTAAAAAAAAAAAGCAAGCCACAGGACAATGTGCCCACCTTGGACAGGATGCAATCTAAGTGAATTATTGAATTATTGGTTTCGACAACACGCGCGTTTCATTTGGACCGGATTCCGCTCTACAAAAAAAGCAAGAGGGCCCGGGCGAGATGCCAAAGCAAAGTGAACGGTACCAACCGCAAAAGCAATCTCATGTAACTCTTGTTTAAGATAATCCTTATTGAACTGGCTGGATTATAAGGTGCAAAATTAATTCCGTGGGTCCTGCCATATCTTTATCAAATTAGCACGAGCATAAGATCAATGATTTTGGAATCCTAGCGTTCAACTGAAAAAGCCTGACTATGCCACAAATCAAGGCTGGAACCGATGTTCAACATTGGCTTTCTGAGATGAAGTGTGGCTGTTTCTCATGTCTTGGGGGTTTACAGGCGTCATGCTGAGATAGAACCAGCTCGCCAGTGGGAACGTTTAACCTCGGTCGCCAATACTGTAAGCAGAGAATCATTTGACCTTGGCCTGATGAAGGAAATTCTCTGTGTCGAGCATTGTACACAGTGTTGTAGGTAATTGGCAAACCGACTGGATCAATGTTGCGATCCTAGTCGAGATGTTTCACTTTGTAGCAGCCAGGCTGGATCATTATACAGTGCGCTTAAATGTCACACTGCTTTATCAAAGAAACGTCATTTCTGAAACATTGTTTTTTTTAGATTCAGTCATGTTCATGGTATATAAACAATACAATTTACAATAAATGTCCTTGCGCAAACCTTGTTTGTGTGCAGGTGACATATACTGCTATAAGTACAAATCATTAGTAGTAGTACATTTTACATAAAAAAAGATTCTCACAAGTTGTATGGTGATTTTTATAAATAAATGTTATTGGGGTTTTTCTCAACACAATTGATGTAACAATAGATAACATACACTGAACACTGAATGTTTCAGGCATTGGGAATGTAACACACTGTTTAATAATCATTTAGAAATATAACTTTTTTACATATTAATACAAATATTACATAAATATTTGGTTTTTGATTATCGACAAAACTGCCATGGAAGCACCACCACAAATTCACACGAGTTTGAACTAAGTAGTGCAAGTTTGAACTAAATAGTGTAATAATTTGCTGCTTCTATATTTTTACGTTTAAATATATGTGTAAGGAAGACTGACTGACATAAATAATCATCAGACTGAAAAACTGACTCTTCCAGTTAGGATCTAAAATTCATGTTGTCTGATTGTGATTTTACGCCACATCAGCTATTGTAGCTAAATTCAAGTCTAAAAAAAACCCACTATTTTAGATTAAATAAAAATTTGGTGTGAGTGAGAGTGTGAATGTGTGCATCTGTGTGATTGGTTGGCCACCGATCCCGGATGTGTGTCTGCCTTTTAGGGCCAGAGTTGTTGGGATTGGCTCCAACTCCCAGTGACCCAGAAATGGAAAAGTGGTTCAGAAGAAGTCAAAGTCAAAATTCTTGCAGGCTGTCAAAATATGATGCAGTAAAAGTAAAATTTGCCACCAAAAGTAAAAGAAGAGGAATTTTAACCATTGAGGTTTTTTTTTGTTTGTTTTTTAGCAAAACCTGAAATATCCTGTTCAAGTGTTTTACACCAAATCTAAGGTTCATTTTGTAATATTAAGTTTGTTGCAAACACAAACCTCTTTCTCCAAACTCTAATTCCTTTGGCTGCATACAGTAAGTAGATATTGACTTCCTGTAAAGCTTTCATATTTATTTTGTACAATATTAAAGCCATCGTTTTCCTAGCGATACCTATTACCCAACAGTTTAGACAATATAGGGACGCTCGGTCTGAAACGGTGTTGTGCTGAGGGAAAAGTGTTTTATTGTGTCATTCTTCATACACTAATATTGGGATTTCTACGCTTTCCCTATACGCTCTCATTGCAGGCCAAATTGTCTCAAATTGAATCAACATAAAGCAGCCCTGTGGGTTACACATAGCCTCCGGGATAAAGCAACTGGTCCAGCGTGAAGCGGAGTCTTGCTTTTAGTCTCCGCTTGGCTCAAACACAAATCTTCTTTAATTTCACACTCACGCAGACTCTGAGAATGACAGCTGCGGGCTGTGGGACTGCATACCCGACTATCTGCGTTTGCCCGCAACCCAACGTTTGACGAATGAGCCGAGACTGCTGCCTCACCTTTCATTTCACAGCCATTTCATCTCACCAGGCTCGCTCACAATCTCCGAGAATGACATACGCAGGGGTTGGACAAGCACGTTGACCTCACCCGTGCGTACGCCGCTTGCTTTTGTATTCTCTGAACCCTTTCCTCTCCATCAAACCTGATCAAGAGCCTCCCACATCCAGGAAGCCTGTAGTGAGCCTGTAGTGATGGCGTACCGATTTAAGAATTGGGCACCGGAGGCTCATTGCTAATGGGATGGGATAAACACTATGGTGACAGACATACAAGCCTGATGATTCTTAATATGTGATCACAGTGAGACAACCCGGGGCTAAATGACAATTCAAAGAGCCATCAAACTCCACTGCTGTAAATACCCCGAGTCATATGGTACAGAACACTGGTCTGCCACAGGTAAGACACGTCGCCACACAGCGTGACCTGGCACTATGTTCACAGCTACTATAAGGTGATTTTACTATTGTTGCTATATCATTTAAATCACATGTGTCAAACTCAAGGCCAGATGTTATGTCATTTCATGTGGCCTGTGAGAGCTTAAATGTTTTGAGTGTCTAAAGATAAATACGAAAAAATTAATTAAGAGCGTGCGTTGACCAAAAGCTACATTTCCCACAATGCCTTTTGACTACAGTAGTTTCCACAGTAGTATGCTATTTTTCTTCATTCATTTGGAGAGTTTGATCCATCATTAATGGAGTTATGTGTGTCTTCATAAGCTGTTTATGGATTTATGTAGAGCAACAAGCAAACATAGGTTTTCTATGCAACTGCAAATATCACTTGATTAAGTTATGATAAATATTGAGTTGTGTGAGACACCAGGCCATTTCAGGACCAGGGACAGTAATCGCGAATGCTGCAGGATGGCCAGGTGTCTCACAGTTGTTTACCATTAAAGAGTAGTTACATTTATTTTACAATACATTTGATTACATTTATAGTTACATTTATAAGTTACATACGGCCCTTTAAGAACAGACATTATGCAGATGTGGCCCTCGGTGAAAATGAGTTTGACACCCCGGATTTAGATTGACAAAGAAAGCGTTTCATTCACCAGATCAACATAAACTCAGCAAGACAGACAAACAAGTTGAGACCCGAGTGTAGGATGCCAGTTCTACTCCAGCTCCGTCTGGCTACCCAGTTTATCCTGCCAAACATTTAAACTTTGTCTCACTGGGACAAGCGCACATGGCCAGTTTGTGGTAAATCACAAATGGCTAATTAAAACTTCACCAAGACTTGGAAAAATGTGACAATCACAAAAATACGTCTTGCAAAAAGAGCAATAATTGCTATAATGGAACGCTTACCATTTTACACATGTATGAAATGGTCTATACGGGATGTAAACTACTTCCAAATATCAATGCTGTATTTGTAATATGTGTTGTATTTTTTTTGTTATCAAAATTGCATTTATTCATTGGTTGTCGTTTTTGCAAAGACAAATGTTCTTGGAGAAGATCTGATATTTTTCCAAGTTAAAAAATGTGTTTTTTTAATGCGAGCTGTTTGCTTTTTTGGACAGAATTACACTTAATTGGGAGAAAAATCAAGAGAGGGAATAAGAAAAAGACGTTTGCCTGTGCACTTCTAAAAAGTCAGTCCAACATTGCTTGGTTTCATCAGAACAACAGTTTCCGGTCATGCGGGAACAGTTCTGACTGATCTGGAATCAGCGCGGTGTATATTTTGCGCATGTACTGTCAACACAAAAGGAACACATCATTCTCAGGTGACAGGTAGACAACCATGTTAAGTCTTTATCAAAATGAATGAACAATCACACATCACTACAGCACATTTTAGAGAGGTTGACCTTGCAATTCCAGGATTCAAAGTACTTATTGTCTTGTAAACCGTGGAATGTAGTTTTCCGTGCTTTATCAGGACGAAAATTACAAATAATTTGACCCTATCGACACAAGCTTTGTTTCAATGCAACAGTGCAATCGTATTTTTGGTCTTCAATTCTACGTTTTTTTTTATAAGGTATTTCTATTAATGAAAACATGGGTACGAAATGCTCTGTGTCATAACTCTGTTTCAAATGAGTAGATCAGCTTCATAAGAACATTAATTAAATGTAACATTGTAACTATCAGTGCAAAATTGTATAGAGCTGTTCCAAGTTGTTCTAATAATGGACGATACAAACTCAATACAAAACAATCCTCTTGTTTTCAACAGTGTCACCTAAAAGGACTTTCTTGAGCGATTTGGCTGCTTCACCCTTTGCCACCCGGACCATCTCAAGAAGTCCATGGGTCAATACGGGTCTCTGTGTATATTTTCTTTTAATCAGGACTTGAAATGTTGTGCCACGTACAATAAACAATTTCAATCATCCACAACAGTGAGCCCATTCAGAAGATTAGATTATGATTGGTTGGTCCCTGAGCTGGGCTTGTTGACAGAAATGTGGACCCCTGCAATAACTCACAGTCGTGGGGGGGAAACAATCTGTCTAAGAAGGGGTCTGAGTTACACCTGCAATATGCTCTGGCTCTCAGCCGGCCATGACAAATATGAAATGCGCCGGATCTCATCGATGCAGAGCCTGTGCCATGGAGTAAATATAAGACAAACAAACCAAATCCACTCGCTGTATCTGGTGCAAAGATACGAGTGAAGCGGAGCTGCACGTGCAGGAGATCAGCCGAGCAAGTCTCGGCGTGTAACGGGGCGACAGGACATGATTGAAACCGCCTGAGTTACGCCCCACCAGCTGGAAAGAAACAATGTAATGTTGTGGGACACTCGGAAACCTTACAATTTATGGGATTTAAAGAGGTTTACGAAAAAGCAGCGAGGTTGATGACTGACAGGGGAAAGTATGGCCCTCCGTGTCTCCCATGAATCAGAGCGGTGCAATCTTTCTGTTTCTTGAGAGGTCGGCACCGCTTTCTCGGCATGTATGATAACTGACTTAAAGTGGTACTACAGCGGTGCTTCATTTTATGAAAGCTTCCCTTTGGCAAATAACTCAGTTCAGGACGAGAAAATGTAGCAAAAAATTGTACATTTGCGCACTTCACTTTGATTGGCTAACACAAGTCACTCCCATCTCCCTTGATTATGACATGGTGGCCTGAGCTGGAGGAAGTGGATGAGACTGATGTCCAGAAAAGATCTCGAGTTTTCACAGTGGTCGAATAAAAAGTGAGGCCAAACAACCTGTACTGCTGCTATGGACACATATTTGCTAATTTCCTGTATTGACATATTCTAACTCAAAAAAAGAGTCTGCCATGATCACAGTAATTTACATTTTACTTTTAGTTAGTCCATTAATTTAAAATAATAGAAGAGGAAAAGAGAAGGGAAAGAAAGAAAATTGTCTTGATTCAATCTTTTTTAATAGTTTCTTCACAGTTTAACAACAACATTTCGCAATGTTTAAATAGATTAAAATGGCAAATTGATTCACATTCAACTTGCCTTGACTAATTTGATTCGCAAAAACTTCACAAATGAAGTTTTTTCATTTTTACAAACCCATTGTACTGATCCAAGGGCCAGTAGAGTAAAACCGTACAATTTTTACCAATGCATTCAACGTGATGGACGGGTTTCCAACAGAAAGACGAAACGGGTGCAGCAAGCATGGGAGAGTTCAATATATTTTCATTATAAATCGAGCCAGCGAAGAAATTGTGTAATCTACTTCATAAGACCCTGTTCTGATCAAGCCGTGGCACAATATGCAGAAACAATCTGCACTGAGCCGATAGCACATTCACATCCAAACACGGGACACGCAACAGCAATAATATCTGTCTATTACACTGATAGGATGATAAACAGCCTGTATGAATTTCATTTGATGAGGTACAGACAGCATTTTTTTTTTCATCCGGCCGGACTAAGGAAGACTGATTCGTCTTTTTACTCCGCTCAGATTAAACACTGATTTGCCAGGTATTAAACACGACCTGCTGGCTGAGATGCCAGACCTGGCAAAAATGTGCCAAGCTCTTCCTCTGTTGACGATCCAAATAAGCTGTTATGAATATGTTAAGAAAGCAATTTGCCGGGATCCTCGGTCTTAATCGTCCTTAGACGGGAAGAGAAAAGCAGGACTGGATTAGTCATCCTCTCGTCAGTTGAAAAAAATGATTACTTGATTGATTCGGCCTGCAAACCCCAATCACGTATTTCATTCTATGACAGAGGTGAGAAATGACAAAAGTACTCTATAATTATCCTGCACTGTTGCCATGCCAACAATACATTTAAACACCTCCCAGTCCAACTGAGCATCCAGGGTTCATATACTGTACATCTATTAAAACACATAATAACTCCCATCATCTCTACCTTTGTCACGCTTTGATTCAAGAATGGTATTCACATATTGTGAGCCAGCCACTGCAAATCGATGGGAATCATCTTGGTCTGTAACTCAAATTCTTTCAAATCTTTTTGTACAGCTAAACCACAATGAGAGAATGAGGACTTCTCCGGGAAGAGCGTTTAAGCATTATCCCCAGCCTCTCCTGATACACATGAAATGCAGTCTCACACTCTCTCAAAAGATGAATAAAAGAGTACGATTCAATATGCTCTGACACTATCCTTCTAAAATACATATTTGCATGACCCAAACAAAATCCTTCTTTAAATTTCAGTTACACCTCAAGACTTTTACATTTACAGACTGTAACCAACTTTTCGTAATATTTTTTTTTCTAATTCAGATCAGTAAATTGATTACCGTACTTAAAATGTATAATACTTCTAAAATTTTAATATTGTACAAAAATAAATGAAAGATTTGTAAATATTTAATTATTAACCAGCCATGTTACAGTAATAGCTCTGTTCTCGCACATTGACTCAGGGAGGAAACAGGAAAATCCAACAAATTCAAAATTCTTAGTGTTGTCAGAAACCTGTTTTATTTTATACTTAAAATTTCCCATAAGTTGCATTTTAGTAGGATGATGGTGACCATTAGAAGTTCAGGCATTGGCCTGTAAACCAAAATTAGTTTGTGTGATTTAACAGAACATAGATATTTTCCATATGGAGACGCCGGGCTAGAAAAGATCTATCAACTACTGAATAAAACCTGGCCAAAATATCAATTCACATTAAATCAAAAGTCATTTCTGTGGATTTTTTTTTAACTTAAAACAGTAAAATCCCGTTAACATCAACTTCAAAAGACCAAAGAAAAAGAGCTTGCATGAAGTGTACGAAAATATAGTTCTGTTTAAATAAATGTATCAAATAAAATATAGTAATTATAATTATTGTAGTCACATGAATCAGTGTATAAATTCTTAGTTACCAAAAAAGTGATTATTTAACTGATTGCTGAGAAATCCTTTACCAAAACTATAAAAAAATGACTGAAAAAGTGTCCAATGACTCTGCATTCAAACAAATATAGCTACTGGTTTATCATCACCTTCAAACAGATCACTCTCCTAATCAGAAAACTGCAAGTAGACGAATCTGTTCAATTATTAAAACAGTAGAAATAAATCAATTACGTCCAACCCATGAATTGTATCTAGCCATAAAGCCTTCGATTTTCTAGCGTTGGAATGAGGTGAAATTAGAATCAGCCTCAGGTCAGTTACATGTTCCGCCGGTCAGTTCATTCATCACTGCTTATCTTTCATCCCACTTATTTTGCACCTAATTCCAAGCCATGTAAGTGTCTGGTTAGAGCTGTGTCGGCCCCCTGCTGGCTCCTGTCAGACCACACGGAAGCTCTTAATTGAATGCTGTATTACCGCTGTTCTCGCCGTAGGGTGCCCCCACGACACCGGAGGCAGTCGGCACGACCCCTCTCTCCAGCCTCATTAATTACGACATCACATCCCCTGCCTTTCACTCCTCTGCCAAAGGACACTATTGGTTATGTGAAAAGGGGGAAAATGGACACATCACATGAAAGAAAAAGCCCAAATACCCAAGAGGAACATCCAAAGCAAGCCAAAGCTCTGAGCAGACAACGATAAGCGCAAACCGGAAGACTTTTATATTTCCTGTCACGATTTTTTCCCCATGGTGTTAGTAGTACCACATTGTGCCTTGTCGATTTGAAAGAAACAGCATCCTACAGGATTCGGTCCGGAGGAGAGAGAGGCATCACTGGCCTGATGGGGTCAGAGGTCAGGGGAGGTCGTGTGTCACGGGAGAAGCTGTTCAGGAAGACGTGACATAATCATATCTAAACACACATCCTGCCCTCGGGTTTCATGGTCGTGTATTGATCACGGCAGCAGATTGAGGTAATGCTCCGGTTGGATGGGAGGAAAAACACGTAATGGAAGGAAAAGGGACGTAATGGAAACGTGGTTACTGGTTCCTCGGGTTTAGTAGTGGGCTTTTGTGTTGTGTGTTGCATTTGGTTGGATTTCTTAACCCTAAAATAAATCAGTCTTAAACAAAAGGTGGATAAATTACAAAGGTATTTTAGTACTTTGAGTAATAAGTACCACTTTTATTCTTTTTTATAAACAGTAACTACGACAACAGTATTTAATAATGCTATTGTTTTTGTTGCTATATTGTTATATTTTAACTTTATTGCAATGTCGATGGTATTTAAATTGCATTTTTGTTTATTTGATAGTATTGTTCTATATAATGTAGGTTTGAATTAAGCACATTATTTGCATTCACTATCATGCACGTAACAAAATGTGACACATTGAAGACCCTTTAATTTAATTGAATTTTATTAATTTTATGAAAATAATTAACTGATGTTTATATTGTTCACTTGTAATCATAATAGTGGATAGACTGGGACAATAATATATTTTCTTATTAATTATAAATGAAAAACAAGCCTTAGGTCAAAGAATGTTGTTGATTAAATTCTTCTTTTATGATTAATAAATATCCATTTAATCACCTTTTTCGTGTTAATTTTCCTGACTGATCTATTTCACATTTACATGTATTTACGTATTGTGTTTTATTTAAAATGAGATGGCAGTAGCAAATCAATCTTCTCACGAACCTACAGAAATGATGTATTGGAATGTCGCTAAGACACAGAAATCAAGTGAAAGTCGTTATAAATGTACAAAGATGGACAGAAACGGGAAATTCTCCGCAGTTCATAATGACAGCATCATGAATCACACTGATCACAAGCTCACAAACCCCCTGACACGTGTCCGATGCATCTTACACACTAATGCATTTATTCCGTACAAACCGGCAGATTCTCACTCATTTTCTGTTTACGCCATTTCCCCGTAACAATTCTTTGCATATATTTGTAATAAAGTACAAAGGAGCAAAACTGAAATGGCTCAACCCTCTTCTGGGCACCGTGGGTAATCTGACATATGTACGACAATCGAGAATGAATCTCACAACACAAAACTCCAACCATCTTCACTCAAGCTGCAAACATAAAGTCCTGCCTTTTTGTGCTTTGCGCAGTTTGTGCAAACATCCTTTAATTCAATTAGATATGACTTAGCTGAGAGACATATGTTCATCTATTTGAGTATGGCAGGGCTTCAGATACACACGCCAGGGGAACAGACTGCACATTTGAATATTTGAGGCCACTATTCCTCAATATTGAATGAGATTTCACAAGCGAGAGTTGAGCGAGAAACAGCGGGATCTGTCGTTTCATCACTTTAGGAGCATCAAGCGAGCTTCACGCGGCATCAAATGAAGTTAAAAAAAAATCAATCCACTAAGGAGACGGCGAATCTATTTTCAGAAAGCACAAACACGACTATCACAAACAGCCCCAGAAACAATATTCATAAAAGGCCTGCAATCATATATGTGATAAGCCCAAATCCCCACACAGCGAGTCACTGAGACGAAAAGGGAAGTGCAAAGTGAAGGAGTCAGATGCCACTGCGAGTATTCCAGTTCTCCATGTCACCTGCAGCCACTGGATGTGAGGTCTTGGTGCACTTCTTCAAACCTTTAGTGCTCCCCAAACTGACAAGTCCAGGCCAAAGCTGACAAAAGTTGTCTGACTGTTTCCCCGACATCAAACGTGCAGAAATGTGCCAGTGGTAGAGCTGGAAGAGTGTGAGAGACAAGCAAGTGAAGCAAACAGCAGACACTGCAGTTATCCCAGAAATAGTCTGACTGACACCTTAGATATGTCTAATGAGTGTTAGCCCATGAATATTTAATACCTCCTCTTCCTTTTTTTGTCAATTTGAGCTCAAAGGGCTTTCATGGAAACAATACGAAAGGTGTTTGAGACGTACTTGGACTTTAAACTTTTTCTTTTTGAAATTTCTTTGCCGTTGGTAACCACAGGGCGAGACACTCACACACACGCAAGTCAACTATACAAAATTGTTGAGCTTAGTTGAACTAAAAATTGTATGGATTTAGTGAGGGGGGAAAAAAACAAACAAGAGTTGATAGGAATAGAGAGAAACAGAGGACAAAGAAATGCCATTATCCAACCCGTGCCCTATGCCACCAAGTCTTAACAACTCCAAACACATTTCAAACCATAGAGGGTAAAAGATGTATTGTTTGGATAACAATAAAACATGCATAACAAGCCATGTGAAGTTTCCAATCAATCCCCAAAAAAACACTTTCGGTCAATTATTGAATCTCACTAAAATTGCACAACCAGAAGTGTCCAACCAATCAGGCTCCAGTGTCCATGTCTTTTAGTAATCTGATGGAGACTGGCAGTGCCCAGATCACCGTATTAGCATTTGTGTTTCAGTTATGTGTTGTAAAATGTATTTTAGCACATGTTTGGCCAATGTTTTGTGGCTTTTATCTACTTACTGTACGCTTTAATTATTTTACAGACTTATTTGTTTATATTTGTTGATTTGTGTTGTCCTGTGTCTTAATTTGCCTATTATATCATTGTCTCCATCAATTGTTTGACTATTTTAAGTTCTTGATAACAGTTCTTGGTGTTCTGATTTGGATTTAAATCTGTGAGTTACATGTGTTTGTCAGAGATTTTGTGTTGTTTAGATTTCCTTTATCAGGTCAAGTTATGTTCTTTTAGTTTCATTTTTGTGTCAATTTTATTTATTTGTGCTTTTTCAAAAGTTCTGTTTTTATTTGGCCTTTTTTTGAACCGCTTTTGGTCATAATAAGCTGGAGCAAATTCCAAGTTACTCTGGTCCAGAAAGCAGGATACTAACTCTGAATTGGTGGTCAACCATTTGGAAACCAAAGACCCAGAGGAAACAAGTACAGGAAGAACACGAAAACTCCACGCAAAAAGCTTTTGGACCTTGAATTTTGAGTCTCTTAGACAACTTGTTAAAAAAAGAACGACAGATCTACCCACTGCGCCACAGCAAAAATGTGGCAAAATTCTTTGAATGCTTCAAGACATCACTGTTTAAGTCTCATATAAGACAATCTGATCAAGTTAAATGTTCAAACTATTCAAGAATCACATCAATATTAAATCAGTTTGCAAAATACAATGTTCAGACAGGCTGATGGTGAAACCAAAAGTTAGCACAGCAGAAGAAAAGCCTGGCTCCCGAAGCGACGGCTGTGTGCTCCACTGCAGTTATGCAACAGGACTCAAGTGTTCTTAAAGCTCACCCTCAATGACTTTGACAAAATGAGAGATGTTCAATGAAACCATTAAGTACTGATGCTTTACAGGCAATTGTATTCCCACACAGCCGCCCAGCACACCTGCTCTCTGCCCTCCAATCAGAAAGCAGACGTCCTGGAGACAAGCAGGATCAAACCTTAAAATAATGTCAGGCTTTGTGGAACAAGAAAAGTGTCGGTGCCCGGATGATAAAAACAAGGGAAAGGGTTTATATACAGGAAGAATGGACAAGACACATCATTGATTTCATGATTCAGCATCCTGAAAAACCTCCATGCCAGTACACTAGCCTTTACAAATGGCACAGCCCCTGGGGATACATATAATCTGAAGTGAAGACTAAAAGGAAGGATGGAATAGGCTTGGCTGAAGAGGAAAGAATGGATCATTTTGTCATCTTGCTTCTTTGTAAGCCTGCTTTGCAATAAAAACTTGACCACAGCTTTCACCTACTCTGTCTCAACTATTAGACGCATTCATTCTCAGTCCACTCCAGGGGACGCCCAACACAATTGAAGGAAAGTTTTACTAGGCCTTGGGGGAGCCTGCAGACTCGGAAAAAGATTTATATATTTTGCCTTGTTTGCGACGTAAAGCTCCGTGGAGAATTTGCTTTGATAACCTCGCAAGCAGGTCCTCTAATCCTTGTCAAACATTTCTGTCAAACATTCTGGTTATTTTTTTCCACTTATGGAAAATAGTTTTACTAGGCAAATAGTTGCCAAACTTTGCAATTGAGCTAATACATTAGACAAATTACAAGACTAGATCCGTTTCCTCATGTTGTGTTGGCTTCACGTTTGAACGTTGACAGATAAACCCCATGGACAAGTAAAAACCTCAACATCTGAAAATTTCCAACTAGACCCACAGAAAAACACGTTAAGAATCGGACACAAAAAACTCATCGCACAGTGATATCTCTGGACAAATGACCTAGGCAAATACGGCTCTCCCAACCTGCTGGATCTCTGCGTCTTGCTTAACACCGAAGGATAAAAAGGATCCTGAGATAACTTCCCCTAGATATTGCATCTCGAGCTACATACATCCCTTGAAAGACTGTACCTATAAACAGACAATTGCCCTCCACCTTGAGAGACTCATGAATATAAATGCAAAAGTTATTTTTCCTTATGCTGTGGTATGACTCCGACTGTCTCCGTGATAATCCAGCTCAGGTAGACATCACTCAAGCCAAACTCTTGACATCCGTCCTAGCACCATGTCACAAAACGTTACTCGCTCATGACACAATAAAACCTGCTGTGGTACGGCGGAAGTACAGCACATCTTTCACCAGGCCCTGACAATTTTGCAAGGGTGCTCGCAGAGTTCCATCTCAGGAGAAAGTCAGAGAAGAAACCACAGCAAGGTAAATCTATTTGATAGAATTGGTAATTGTGTGGTGCGCCTAGAAGCAGCGCTAAGAGCCGGAATGGATGGGATGCCGTCAGCTCCTCTCTGTCATACTGTCAGTTGTGCAAAGCCCAGAGGACAAGGTTCTCCAGCTGACTCATTTCCATAGCTGTATTAAAGCAAGTTTGTCTGGAAGAGGTAGCCAAACACCCCAGCGCGTGGTCAGTCTGCTCCCAGACGGAATTATACAAACCAGGCAGGTCTGCCCAAGGTAAGTGAAAAACCTGTTAAGTAGCAGCATGAACAAGGCTGGATTTGTAAATCATCCCTGCCCTTGCTGATCACCCAACAGTGAGCAAACGGCGTACGACAGCCTGCTCATTCATTTCCCTCGCCTGCTGAAATCCAACAGTACGTTTCATGCTGAGAGCGTGAACACATATATCAACATGCCACCAGAAGCTGGATTTGGGAGGAAAAACGGCATCTTCTTGCAACTCCTAAAAAGAGAGCGTGAAATCCCCATTTACATGTTAATAAAAGAACAAAGTAAGAGTTTATGAGACACTGTTTGTGTGAAGACATATACGCACAAAGATAATGAAGCCCAATGGTCCTGGTTTTAGAATTCCATAATGCAGAACTATTTCTTGTTATGTCGTTTGATTCAGCTCTAAACAAGCTGATTAGATTTAAAGCCATTCAACCGCATCGGTTATTGAATAACAATGTAAAATTCTTTCAACGTTTTTTTTTTTTTTT
>CM051506.1:10266104-10292665 GCA_028031935.1 Paedocypris micromegethes
TTTTTTTTTGGTCAAAGATTAGCATTTGTTGGCTACACAAACCTTTCTTTAGTGCTGCACTCATTATCACTGCTGGATAAAGACGGCTGTGATTAGGAAGATGCTGTGCTGCGAGAAAGGACAGACTGCTGGTAATTCTTATCTATGGCCGTCTTACCTACAACCACAGGAAGGCAAGATTGGGGGAGAAACATCCAAAAACACACAAGAGAGACAAGGACTAGTGGTCAGGGTTATCATTATGGGATATAGAATAGAGGGCTCATTATGTCCATCTGCAATTTGGGTTTATTGCAAGGCCGTGGAGAAACAAACAAAGAAAAAACTTGCCATCTATGAATTTTTTGTGCAATTGACATACTAGATAACCAATCCGATCTTTTTTTTAACATACACACATGCAATTGCATTCTTAACTCTCAAGCTAGAACCAAGTTATATAAACCAAGGGTATACAGTAATGACTGGAGGAGACTGGACCATTTAAAAAGCCAATGAAGAACACATTAGAAATAGAATGTGAATTAAACTTTTTTCACTTTCTAAATAGGTTTGCTTCATCCATTTTTGCTGTTCTAAAGAAGTCTAATGTGGAGAGGCATTTTCAAAAACAATGATGAAATTCTCCTTTTGTTGAGCAGAAAAAAAATTACCTCTTAGCACAAATGTGCTCTCAGAATAATCAGAACTAAGACACAAAAAGATAAAGCAGTTTTACCTTAATATATAGCTGATATACACTACTGTTCAATGTTAGGGGTCACTTGAAATGACCTTATTTTTTAAAAAGAAGCACAGTTTTTGTCAAACATAACTCTAAATTAATCAGAAATACACTCTATACATTGCTAATGTGGTAAATAACTATTCTAGCTGTAAATGTCTGGCTTTTAGTGCAATACATAATGTATCTACTCAAGTGTATAGAGGCCCCTTTCCAGCAACTGTCACTCCAGTGTCTTAATGGTACAAAGTGTTTGCTAATTGTGTCAGAATGATAATGGATGATTGGAAAATCCTTGTTTGATCATGTTAACACTGAAGGAAACAGTTGGTTAAAGAAGCTATAAAACTGACCTTCCTTTGAGAAGGTTGAGAATCTAGAGCATCCCATTTGTGGGGTCAACCAAACGCTCAAAATGACCAGAAATAGGGAACTTTCACGAAACTCGACAGTCTATCAGATAACATAAGATAAGACTTTATTAATCCCACTAGGGAAAATTATAGTGTACAGCAGCAGCAAAGAGTTTTACAACAGAAAACGAATAAGGACAATATCATTGTTCTTAGAAATGAAGGCTATTCCATGCAAAAAATTGCCAAGAAACTGTCGATTTGACCTCAAACTTTTGAACAGGTAGTATATATCAACATACTGTACAAACAAAGAATGTTTTTAGATATAGAACCCTGAAATAGAAGGACTATCTAAGAACGGAGATTACATACAAATGTGAGCTAGCAAGGCCTGGTTTAACCTGAGAGCCAAACGAAAAGCAGGCGCACATCTGCGTGACCTCTTCTTGAAAAAAAAAGACGATCTCCTGATGTTAAACGGCTACAGCGTGACAGCTAAACAAATACGTCTGTGCTATTCTAATAAACTCAGCATGAACTCCACACCCGGGCCAAATCTTGTGTCGATCCCCCCATACACATACCCACGCCGGGAGTCACATGCCTGCTGGATCTCGGGAGGGACAGTAGTGTTGCTTTCTATGTGCACAGCTGCCTTCCTGAACATTTCTCCATAGTGGAACCACAGGAATGAAAGGCCTTTTCATTCAATTGAACACCAATCCCCATAAATGAGAGAACATTTTATCTCCGGGCCTGCTGTCATGTCAGCCATGAAAGAGCAACTCATCCAGGAGCTTGTGGATACATATAGCCGAGGTGCCTGCAAAGCTGGGGGAACTTTACAGAGATTGTCAATAACACTCACACTACTTTGTAGTCCGAAGAGGAGATGGTTGTCCAAGAAAGGAATCACTGGGCTTTCTCTCCGATTTGTGAGAGCCGCAGAGTTTTATTGTGATACAGATACAAAAGAAAATTTTGACAGATTTTCTGAGAGAGAATTTGAGACAATTTGACAGAGAGCTTGAAAAATGCGCCAACAATGTAGCCAAAATGTAACCTAGTGTTGCCACAATCACTCCATACTGTATTATCAATGATAATTGACAACGAAAGTCATGATTAGAAATTTTATTATCAATTGTGACGTAAGTTACTTGTAGAGTTTTCCACATTCACCAAAGAACCACTGCTGATTTTTCCAATCAAAAATTATAAAAAAGACTTATTAAATATCCTTATTAAAGGATTTTTGCTTTACAGTTTTTGCTTTACAGAGTTGCTTCCGCACAAAATTTAAATGTAAACATACATACATTATACATTAAGTTTGTAAATATACGTGTAAATATACATTAAATGTAACTGTCTAAAACAGGGGTGGCCAAACAGTGGCTCTTGAGCCTCATGCAGCTCTTTAACTAGTTTCATGCGGCTATTCAGAAGCTTTCACAAAACATGAGTCAAATATGCACACAATGTTAACTGTTGAAAAATAACTAATATTATCATGTTGGTGTGGTTATTTTAATTAAATCTGGCTGAGCAGAGGTCTGTGTGTGTGTGTGCATACAAGATTAAGGAATTGGATGATGTTTATGTGTGCCTGTGTGTATGATGTGGCTCTTTGCAGCTCTTTGTGGCTCTAACACACAAAACCACCCCTGGTCTAAAAAAAACAAATTCTAATGTTTTGCTTTATTTTACATTTTTTAGTAAAGTTGGTGCTTTCTTTTCAAAAAGTATTATTTCAAATAAATTGAGATGGTGTGTTGGTGCTCTACAGTATATAGTAATAAAAGGTTCATGAAGTTTCCGATTAATCGAATAATCGATCAAACGATGAGTTGATTTTGATTTTTTTTAACCACCTCTATTTACGGGCAGCAAAGAGGTAATATGCAACGATGGCACTCGCCACGTCACATGCTTAATGCATTTCTATGCATGTCTTGACTAGGCTACCGAACTTCGGAGTCGGAGAGCCAAATGGCATTTCCATGTTGAAACATGGAGAAAACAGCAGCGTTGACTGGCCGTGTGACTGAATCTCCTGCGAGTGTCTCATCCGACGCTGAACACTACGCTCCGTGTCTGTCTGTTACTGATGTAAAAATCTGTCTGATCATGTGACAGAAGATCACTGGGAATTCCACAACCACAAAATTCAAGATCCTGGAGGTTCATTTGTCACAGTTCACTTGTTTTCCCCCAATGTCCCAGCCGGGGTACGGCGGCTTTGTATTGGACAGGACAATGGAGACAGAAAGAAATGGGTTTCGAAAATGAACCAGCACAAGCTCAAGCCTCCCATCTCATGGGAGCAGCGAGCATCTGCTAGTCCTCCGAACAACATCAACACTTATTATCACAAAACATAGCATTTAAAAAAAACACAAAGGACTGTATTTTTGATACGTGAAACTTGAATATTAAATAAGAATGGTTGCAATGTTACTTGACGTTAAAGTAGCTTAGTTTGCTGTTGTTATTATTCGAGTCAGAGTGAACGAAACTATCACAAATCCCTCTTCATACGCTGTGCTGTGAGAAATCATTGATGTGTGATCGTGTGATATGGGAAAAAAAACAAGTTGACGCATATTTAATCTTAAAGCTTATGTTTGTTGCAATGTTCATTTACAGTTTCATCAAGAAGCTATATTATTTTTGTTAAAAACATGGTCTCATTAGAAATCACAAGTCTCATTATAGCAGTGGTTCCACCATTTAAACATAGAAAAATATATACAAAAGCGTGCAAACTGTGAAACTTTTCGATCATAAATGTATCATTATCTCAGTTTTCCAACATCAGAATTCCTCCAAAATTATAAATATGCTTAGAAAATAAAGATATTTTGAGTTTCTATGCTTGTGTGATTATCCGTACTGTATTAGTTACACTACTGGTAGCGCAGCGATTATTGCTGTGCTGCTGGATTTCATTGGAGCCCTGGTGGGATATTGGAAAGGCTATCTAAGGGGACATCAGTCAGAGATTCCTTTCCTGGAGCGACCCAAGAATCGCTGCGTGATTGACGTTCAGCATGTGGCCGGCCATTCTCTTATCAGCTGGCCTGAAGGACCAGGTCAGACTCATGAGGCTGGGTCTATTAAAGATGGTGTAAAACCTACATGCCCTGACCGTGTGAAGCACATAAACAGAAGATCTTCCAGGATCTTTGTGCTTAAAGTGTCATCAGACATGGACCCGTCTGTCATTTCTCTACTATTGGCATGTTCCTACACAGCCACATCCATAAACCAAGCCAATGTCATTTGGCGGGATTGCAGACGGAACTCTGATGTGCACAGGGCATTTTATGAATTCATCTTTTATACCGAATCAATATTTCATTAAGGTAAAGTAATACGATTATGCAAATAGTGCTTGAAATATTTACACTACGGTCTTGGAATTTTCCTAGCCACTGACTTGCCGTGATGAATCTTGCAAAAGTTGAAAAAATAAATAAAAAAATGAAAAAGATCAAATGTTTAAACGTTTTTTTTTTGTCACCTCGGGTCGTGTCACACGCAGAATGGGCGACATCCATCGACTTGGAACATTACACACTTGCTGAAAACAGCTGTAAGATGTTTGTGGCCTTTAAAGAGTGTGTGATCCAACATAGCCGAGATGTTTCAAAGAAGGCGTGAAGAAGAAAGCCATTTTATTATGGTCTTCATTTACGCCCCCCGCGAGGACCGGCAACAGATCATATAACTTCATTAATAAAAGTTCATCCTGCTACTCAGAGCTTTACAAGAAACATGCTCATGTGCTGGAGAAAATCCATTTGCTCAAACAAGAGAGAGCAACTAAACCGTTATTGACTGCTCCGTAATAAATTACACAGCAAAGAGGGTTGTAAAAAAAAAGAAGAAGACGGTGATTCTAAATCATCCCATAATCTCAGAACACAAGATCATGCGGACAGACGAATGAAACAGGACGGATGAACGTGTATATTGATGCAATCTGGATCTGCAACGTGATCTGTCTGAGAAAGCACACATTGGATTCATCAGCGTTGGGGGCTTTTTCTTTCTCCTTCAAGTTTCCTCAAAGATTTTGTATTACTGTTCTGCACACTACACAGCTGGTTCAAAGAACTCCTCCTCAGATGCTTTAAATTATGAACCGCCTTTCCGATAACCACTAAACAGACACGAGAGGCCATCCCCTTTCATTTTAATCTAATAATAATTTCAGAGACGAGCCAGCGCTGCTCGATGTTGGAGAAAAAGAGTGACCCGTAATTTAGCTGCCAGTGGAATGAAAGAGTCGCGCGTGTTGCGTGCTGACGGCATCAGGTTTTCCGACTCAGTCGAGCGGATGCTGTGTCTGAAGAGCTTGATAACATTGTGTTAGTACTGTGTGAATATTACAACACTGAGCAGACCTCATCACTGAACACACACACATTTACTCACTCTCTCTGGTGTGTGGAAAGGAAACTTCAGAGATTCTCAAATTCACTTTTTTTTTTTACAGATTTTTTGTCATATCTGTCTGATCCCACTCGAACTTCAAAACTGATCAACCTTTTTTGTTGTTGTTTTCTTTTTAGCGACTTTACAATTGCTTTTACGGTGTAGATGCAGTACATGTTTCTTTTTTATTTTGTTGGTGCTTGTAGATTACAAAATGTATTGTCGTGGGGAATCATTGAAACCTCTTTGAAATAATAAAACATTGCATTCCATCTCGATTTCATATCATATTACAATGACAGATGCTTTTTATTGTTAAAACTCAGTTCAAAGGAATATACTGAAGTAAAAGAAAGAAATTAGAGACACAAAATCTCGACAACATTTGTCTGTAGACTTCACAGAATCTGATAACAGAATACAATTTGACACTTTGACTTCGAACCATAAATTGACAAAAAATAAAGTTTTGAAAACGCCTATTTCTTTGAATTGGCCAGAGAATGTATTTCCTGTCTGGCAGGGACTAAATCAAATTTTTGGCACTCACAAAAAAGGAGTCCACAACACATGCACCAAAACAATTTGAACCAGCTGAGAAATACGAAGAATAAAACTTCATCCAAAAGCCAATTCAAATGTGCCGAACAGTTGCTCCCTGGGAATTTAAAATCCCCCTTTTGTTTCGCCGTGTGTTTGTTCTCATTTCCTTAACTATTGTGTTCATTACGCTGCTCCTGTAGAGATGAATGACGCCGAAAAAGCACCAGCAAATCGAGCCTTATTTTACACACATTAATGTGTTACATAGAGACGTAAAAATAATCCAGGCGAGTGTATGTGTCGCCCAAAGAGCAAATCCAGCTCTAAATCTCTATGAATCGCAGGTAATGATATGCTTTTAAATCCTAAACTCCAACTCAATTAGAGCCGCCGAGTCTCGAGCAATCATAACCGCGGCTTTATTTTTTCAGGATGAGTAATTAAGCTGCTTCCGCGCGGCTTCCTGAAAAAAGTTATCTGATCTTTTTCAAACTTGGCCCTTCAACTGTCAGTCAGCACACGTACTCTTGACAGCCTTGTCAGGAAGGAATTAGCGCAACCTTGTCTGCTTAACTACCTGTGTGAGGACAGCGCTGGGGAAGAATCTCTGATTCCACGCTCAGATCTTCACTTCCGTCCCTCTTCCGAGAGTCTGAGAATCACGAAGGTCTCAGGTTGGATAACCGCCAGACCTGCCATCTCCCGCGTCTCGGTGCGAATGATGGGCTGACAAAGCATGCAAATACATTTCACAAGTACCAATCAACCAGTGGAGAGCTGCTGCAGGACAGATGGTGCAGTAGAAGTAAAAAGTGGTAAAGGTGAGACTTGCTGGAGCTTTTACGCGCTTTGACAAACATCTGTGTGTTACAAGACGACAATCTGAGGTGAAATGATGCAACTGAAGAGGGGAAACCTTTAAATACATGTTCACAGCTGGAGCTGGAGCTTTATTCCTGTCATTCTGTGCTAATGAGGAAGATCAATAGGGTTGGGGAGAGTTAAAAGCCAAAGCGACCCAGTGTGCAAATACAGAACACTGCTGCGATATTTACCTGGCTGCGAGTTTTCTTTCTCAGTCCAGAGGCTAAATGAAGTGTGAAGGCAACTGCTGGACAATTGGCCAACGTTTGGTAGTAGTAGGGATTACAGTGGTACCCCCACATACAAATATCCTGGATAACGAAAGTTTTGTGTTACGAAGTGTGCCTCAGAATACCGTATGTATTTAAGAATTTAAGCACCCCTTTTTTTCGAATAGAAGTGCTTATAATTGCCAATTTCAAATATGCACGTAAATATACGCGCCCAGTTCTCCGTATTTCAAAATCATATCATATCAAAGTGTTTTGAGTCACAAGTTTAGGAGAATATTAACGTAATGTAAACGGAACCAAAATGTAAAAAAACATTATTTTGTGACTGAAAATCATGGGGGGCGCTTATATTTGCATAAAGACGGTTGTCATTTTTTATGTTTTAGCAATGATTTTTTTTTACTACTGTAATATTATTTTAGCAGATAATGAAAATAAGTGTGTGAATTTACGGGGGCTTGGAACAGATTAGGGAATTTACATGTTAATTGCGTCCCGATTTACGAATGTTTTGCCTTGCGAAACGGCTGTCGACACAAATTAATTTGGCAAGTCGGGCTACCACTGTATTAAAAATGACATCAAAACATTATCGCTAAAATGTGATTCGCGACGTTACGTCAGCACGTAAAAGAACCCATCTCTGACCACTGAAATCTTCAGCAATACTCAGCGGAGTTCTCCAGCTTCACCAACATCTGTTCGGCAGCTTGAGGAGATATCATATCTAAACGCCATATCTAAACGCCTCCATCCTGGGGGACTGCGTCAAGCCAGTAATGGGCACAATGCTCTGCTGGCGACTGGTCTTGAATCACTGAGACTCTCTTACTCTTCATCTGGCACATCCCAGCTGCACGAGTACCATGGGAGGATGCCAGTCATCCAGCCCATGGCAGTCACACTAGAAACACATCTTCAAGCTATGCCTTTCTATGCAGCAACCACTGGGACCGAGATGCCTTGTGCAATCAGTGCTGGCGGAAAGAACCCTAAAGACGCCAGTGTGCGATCACAGCCCGGAAACAAGTATTTCTTCAAGTAGGAATTAACTATGTAAACATGTTTTGGTTTATCTTGGCTGAAGCATGCAACTTTTATGCAGCTTCGTTGTACCATTTGTACGTTTTACACAACTACACAGTTCCTGTTGCCTAATCAGTGCATCGTTGTAATAACTAGCATCTATTAGTATGCTAGTTATTAATTCTATAGCAATTAACTCCAAAGTTAAATTCTCATGAATGTGTCTTCTTTGACTATTGGAGAAAACTGGAGACACAGAGGAAACCCAAGCCAACTGGGATCATCAAACTCCACATGGAAAGGCCTAGATTGGGCTATGAAAATGAGTCTCGATCAATCTTTCTCACTATGAAGCGACAGCACCACTTGCTGCCATATATGCTAGAAATCTCCAAAAAGTCAAATGTATTCGTCCTTCATGTGCACACACGTAAATACAGAAATGAAATAAATCAACTGACAAATAGTCAGACCAAATAGACTCTGTTCTATTTAAATGAACCGACTCAATTTGCTAGCAAACATCTCAAAATATAATCTCTAAAATACATTTAATTCTATTTTCTGTTTTTTTAGCGGACAGAGGAAAAGTTCATTAATTTGGTACATAATTAGTGGTAAGAAATCAGTTTAACGATAACGCTTACACTCTGTGAACTTGTACGCGTTTTTCCATGTTGACAACGTCTCTCCAAAAAATAGACGAAAATTATCACGTTTAAAAAAGGTGTAAAAATCAGTGTGAAGTCACTCTCCACATCCAAAAAACAAAATCAAAACAAATAAACAAAGACCATATTTGGCGTGAACCAAAGCAAGCGAGCTAAGAAATGTGCAAAAGTCAGAAAGATTGTTAGTTAAACACAAACTAGCTCCTTCCAAAAATATGAAATCTCATTTCAACCAATTTTTTGCCAACCATCTGAGGACTTTTAATAACAAATAGAGCACCAGGATAAGAAATAGCCCCCTAATCCCACCCAATTCTCAACAGTGAATTAGCAACAATACGTGGAGCTGCGATGGTACACCTGAGGAATGTGGGAAAGCGTTTCCCGCAGCGAGGAGTCGCAGGTGCTCGGCTCAGCCCTGTTGTGCCGAAGATGCTTTTCTAGGAGGAAACCGACTCTGGCTTTGAAGACATTGATGAAAAGCAGATGAGAGAGTTAACCTCTAGCCACACTCGCCCGAGTCTTTTGATGCCTATCAAGGCATGTTTATTCACCTCGCATTCGTGCTACGAAAATCTCATTTTAAGGAACAGAGGGCAGACCTGCCAGGCATCGCAGGCAAAGGATAAAAGCAGATAGGAGGTGTCCAGAAGAAATGGCTTCCTGTGTTATCTTATTCCAGTACAAATTAGCTCCAGTCAAGGGAGGTGTGCGGGCTGGGAGACATCTTGTTTTCAGAAGAGGCGGTGTTGCGTCGGATCTCTGGGACAATTCGCTGTGGCTATCCACAACCCATCAGAACAACAGATCCGGCATTAGCCATCCTGGCGAATTCTGCAGCAATAGGGAAAACATTTGGAAACACTTCACTTGAAAGCATCGAATTCAAATTATTAATGGAGCAATTTTTTATTCGGAAAGAAATTGAGTCATTTCATGGCTGTGGTGGAAAAAAAAAAAAACAACTGGTGCAGAAAAATGGAAGAAAAAACGCAAACTGACGTCTTCTATCTTTAACAGACAGCCGTGTGAAGGAGCCACTGATCTTGTGATACGTGAAATGAGCATTTAAATTGCTGACACCTTCGTTTCTTTCATCTCGGGGAGGAAAAACAGATTTTCTGAGGCTTCGGTTGGTCCGACTAGAGGGAATTATGAATATCACAAGGTTTGAAAGAGTGGAATTAAGAGACAACTATTGTTTTACAACACCAAGCAACTGCGTTTGAAAATGTGTGTTTGTAGAATATTTTTACTCTCCATACACAATTCACTGCATGTCTTCGGCAGACTTCATTTAAGCGCCACGCATGACGCTACCAAATGATTTCTTTGACAACGATTTGCTAATGCAACAGCGTCGCTGCATGCAATACCTCTAACTGAATGTATTTAACTAGCTGCTCACTTGGTTAAACACCAAATCATTCATCAATTCTGCCAATGCTGCAAATGCTCCGAATAGCAAATGTCATTATGGGTTCAAACAAGAAGACAACAGGAGCTCAAGCGCTGTGAAAAACGTCTCATGGCTAATGTCCGCCACGGCTAATTGCATATTTTGAAGCGAAACAAAAGCCTGATGGCCACATTCAATGCACATCGCAATCTGAACAAATCACATATTTGACATTAATTAATGTTAATTTCTACTGACATTTAGAACTGACTTCCAAATTAACTTCCAATCTGTCTGAAATGGGATTTTACTTAGAAAATATTTAGCAATTAATTTGCCAGTGGCCAATGGAACGTTAATAGTGATTGAAAATAAAACAATATAATTGTAATTATTTTAGAAATATCATTGACATTATTTGGGAAAGAAAGGTTGAAAACTTCAATTTATAGATTTTGTTAACCCTGCATTTTATTAACTGCTTTTCCATTTCCGAGTCACAGGGTTCAAATAACGTTGAACATTAACAATAAATAAAAGTAAAAGCAACCGCTCAGATAAACTTTAAATTGTAGCAATAATAATAATAGAAATGTATAAAAGAAAGCGAAGCACATTAGCCAAGGCTTACTCAAAAAAACGATGTCAAGAAAAGACATTGGATATCAGTGTACCACACACCCACTGCTCCTGTGCCAACACTTATTTGCAGGATGACTTGGTCCTTGAACAAAAATGGAGATGCCAACCCTGGAATTATGGATGTCAAGTTCAAGAGAATTCTTTAACTGATGCCGGAACTGAATGAAGTGACAGTGAGACTGCAAATTCACATTTGAGAATTTACAGCGAAAAACAGATCAGCCTCTAATGATGTGCGGTGCGGCGACTTGTAATGCTCATGGTTTGCGTGAATACTTCCTGTTGGGAATTTTCAATCCAGTTCACCGGGCGAGGCAAGGACAAATCCAGCTCACATCATTCAGCAGATCTGAAGATTCAACCTCAAAGTCTTCATAGAACAGCACAGCAAGTTGCTTCCTAACGAAATCCCAGACTAGTGAAAGAAGAGACCTGCTTGGAATTCTGCTTGGAGACTGGGATGGGCCGTGGCGCGGGGTCATGAGGATGAGTCGGAAGGGGAGGGATTCAGCATCACGCCTTTCAGCTCTGCTGGGTCAGAAATTGAAATCCAGTGCTACAGATGGATCTGAAATTGGAAGTAACTTTACTGATGGAAAAGATGAAAAGCTAGTTTGGGGAGTCCTGTAAGCTTTCGACAAGTGAAAGAATCAAATTAACCTCGCCGGCGCTTATAGTGGATTCGGATTTATCTGTTCATTGGGTTGCCCCCTCCCCAAGATGAGCCCAAGTCCTGTGAAGTTGTGTAATGAGAAATTAACCTGAGTTTAATGGCCCTAGATTTCAGAGGCAGGACCTGATAGAACAGACATTTAGATGAGAGGAGCTCTGATCTATGCCATCAGAGTTCATCAGCTTATATATGGCATGTTTTCTACCCTTATTACAGTATGAAGTGGCTGGAATCCAAAGACGAGTATGTCAGTGAGATTTATAGTAGAAATACCGGCCTTAATGTCACCTCACAGCAAGAAGGACCTGGCTTTCCTCCGGGTTTCCGCCTTCCTCAGTTCAAAAAATAATGCATGCAGGTGAATTGCCAACTGTGTGTCCTGCTTTGTGATTGGCCAATAATTCAGGGTGTGTCACCTGAGGCCAACACAGAGTTGTGTGGTTCCAACTCCATGTGACCCAAAAATGGAAAACTGTCTCATAAAATTATTGGACATAGTATATATCTTAATTGTCTTTATTGATGATTCTGTGCCTGGATTGCAGCTTCCTCAAAGCCTCATACTAAGCCTAATCATTAGTTTCGCATTGTCCTTTAAACAATCAGTTTCTCTATTGAAGGCTTTTCATGGTTTTCCAGGATTTCAGCAAGTCAGATCATGTGTCCTGCTTTTAATTCAAGAGATTCTGAGAATGTCTCCAGTTCCCCCTGACCCCGAAATGGAAGAAGCAGTTTGAAGAATATTACAACGAATTAATGCTTTATTGCAACCTATTCTTTACCATTAAACACATGTTAAGCATTGTTTTAAAAAGGTACAAATATTTAGCTCCAACCAAACAAAGCCTTAACTTCTCAATTGTCGTGTCATCGAGGTATTTGTTTATCTCCATGAACAAGAGAATCATCCGGAGCGCGCGAGCACCTGCTGCGGAAACCGCATTAAGCTAATTTTAGTTAAAATGTTATAAAACATGCAGGTTTATCAGGCAGACAAATGTCATTTCTTCCGAGAGGCTCATCACTCATCCCAGCATGCTCTCTGTCGGAGAGTGCTCTCGTGCTGTCGGCAGCCGCGCTCAACCAATTCACGCTAACACAATTAGCATGGCTCAGCGCTGTCACGACATGTTCACACAACTTCTGATAATGCTCGCAAACTTCATGAAAGGAATATTAGGACGGAAATATCAACTCTCGGTGAGCATTTGAAGAATGATGATGTGAAACTGAATTGAGAAAATGTGGTAAGAAAAACCACCCCGGAAAAAATAAAGCAAGTCATATGTTATGATAAAATGATTAATATAATATAACCCAACAGGTTTATCAATAGAATTGAGTTACTGGTTGAACTCAAAAATGGAAGATTTGATTTTGTCTTTTCTAAGCCTGGAAGCATGGTGATAAATTACAAAGAACATTGTCTGTACAACCAATGACCTTGAATTGAACTGCATAATGGTAATTCAATGCAGCGTGGTCGAAAGTTCAAGAAGTGATTTTACTGTGTGAATGGCTTTAATAAACGCAGTGGAAAGCAAAAATCTCCTCGATGGATTTCCAGAATTAATCGATTCCTCAAGGCTCTGGATAACGTCGCTGGAAAGATGTGTTTTCTTTGAATTATCAAGCTGAATCAAAACCGAAGTCGATTACTAATGATGACACAGATCAAGTCAAACCAACCAAACTATGACTGGATCAGAAACAGTTCAAGGAACGCACTGTTGTTTTTTCGAAAGCAAGAAGGTTCCTCCAGCCTCGTTGGGTGGAGGTAAAGAACAGTAACTGCTTCCTCAGCAGGTCCGTGCGTTCAGAGAGGCAATAAACTCCCACAGTGCAATCCTGAGCGCCCGGCTTGATTTGATTCCAAATCTGATTTGAATACACTGGCATATGACTTGTTTGTATGGCGGAATAAAGACGTTCTATCCATCAAAACATCCACACCGTCTTTCCAGAAACTGGGAAGCCATCCCACGAGACAATTAATCTAATTTGAAATGTATGGCACCATCCCAGAAGCTTATGTGAATGCTTATTGATTTACTGTACACCACACATCCATATTCTTCCTCTGGACGCTGAATATGCATGTCATCCGAAACCTTTCAATGCCTGTGTTTACCAAACTCATTCTGTGTGTGTGTGTGTGTGTGTGTGTGTGTGTGTGTGTCTGATAGAAAAAAGAACTGAATGAGTACAGGAAGAGAAAGTGGATGGGCACATCAGTTAGAGAGAAGTCATTTTGGTTATTTTGTATGCCATGTGAAATTTTTAAAGAAAGAACATGAGAGAAATAGCTGAAACAAGCTCAGGAACAAACCAAACTGATTTTTGTTCGTTAATGGACACAATCATAGACAGTTTGTGAGATTTTATCTTTCAATTATTTGAAAATCACTTTTTTGCTCCTTCCGATCACTAAGAGAATCAGTAATCCACACTGTCACTTCAATTTCACACATCATTTTCTCAAGAACCTTCCAGAGTTAGCGATAACTCGCTCCGTCACCACTGACAAGAAGCATCCATGTTGCTTCTAAACCTGACAGACACGATGATGACTTAAAACACAACATGACAGATTGTTTGCAGTTCACAAAAATGAACTACGACAGAAGCCTTTCCATCATCATCCACGAGAGCGGTAATTAAGGCTGGCGACGCCACACACGACAAAGGCAAACACTTTCCGTGAGTTTTAGCCCAAGGTGGCACAGACATGAATGCAAATGTCTTCATAGCAAGAATTCTAGATGAAACATCATATAAATTTGAACCATCCTCTGGCAACTGACATCACCTTAGCAAGTCGTAAATAAAACTGTCTCCACCAAGTCCTTTTTTAAACTTATTTAAATAAAACAGATCTTGGAGAGTTAACTTTCAAAATTCAAGACAGGTGCGGCCATCTTGAATTTTGCAACATACCGTACTTACGCGAATATAAGCACCTGATTTTTCAAGCACAAAATAAAAAAACATGTATTTTATTATTATTGTTTTAATTTATTTAAAGTTATTTTTTCCCTGTTAAGTGCCGCGCCATTTCTAATGTTTCTTTATTTCTGTTATTAAGCTATTAAAAACTCATATGTACGTCTTCCTCCAGAACCATTATTTAAAGAAATGAGCGCTTATATTTACGTGAATATTTGAAATGGGCGATTAAGCACCCTGCAAGTTTTTGAGCCGCCAATATTGGAAAAAAACGGGTGCTTATATTTGCATAGATACGGTAAAAAGAAACTGTATAACAAAGTAAACCTCCACAGTTCGTGATTCACAAGTGTCTGCAGTAGTAATACACGGCGAAGAGATACAGTAGCAGCCACAGATGAAGATAAGTGGCATGAAATCTAGATCAAAAGGCCTTGAAAATCCCTCCTTTTGGAAGTGTAAGACAGCTCTGATTAGAGCGCAGCGCCTCTCACGCGGGATCCGGGGTAAAGATGCAGATTAGCATGATTACGGCACATGATCGCCTCCCTTGATTTGAGATTAATCACTTAGAAATGGAAATTGCCTCTATTTACACCGAAATGATTAACATTTGATAAATCAAGGGCATTTTGAATGAGAGCTGTTATGGATGAAAACAAGAGTACTTCTTAATTATCGCTACAGAGAAGCTATTGTTCCGTGCAAACACAGAAACGCCACTGGCAGTGACTGCTACAAACACGCCCATGGCATCATTTTTGCAAACTCTTGAACAAGAAAATCATGTGTCTGTATTTTCCGTTAAAAAAATGCTGAAATTTTTTGGGACAAAATGCAATAAAGGGTGAAAATTGGAAGAATTTTTCCATTAGAGACAATTCATCAAGGTCCTCGATATTCTGAAACCATCTGTTAGTGTCAAGGCAAATTATTTTCACTGTCTCTAGTTATAATCTGTGTACTAGCACGAGGGAGTAATCCAGGTGTTATTGTTCAAATTAGCACCAGTTGTGGACCAAGTGAAACTATCGTCCTTTAAATTAAACTATTTCACTTTCAGATTGACATCAATTGACTTGTAGGTTATTTAAAGATTAAATCTTAATTTTACACACACAGGTAGCAATGGCAAAACAAATTGAAAAAAAATGTAACAGGTCACAATTAAGCATTAGTAGTACGTGTTACAAATATGAATGAATTATGCTAAAGAATATAACAGAAACTATAATATTTATAGAAATATATAGAGAAACTGTACATATAAACAAATAATATGTTAGTTCAACAGTGACATTTTGGTTAACCAAATTATAATTTTGACATTTTCCATTTCAGCCTTTGAAACAGCTTGGAATTGAATTTCAACAATTAACATGTAATTCCTACATTTAGACTCTTTGTCTTAAAATTCGCAAGTTAATGTGTTGTTCTTTTTATCGTAGAGACGACATTATTTCTAACTGTAGGCGGCCAGCAGGACACTGGATGTTTGGCGCCTTACGGGTCTTAATTACATTCAATGTGATCTAATAATCTGGATCAAAGTGGGTTTATTTCCATTACAGTAAATATATGCACCATCTGGCCAAACGACTTGAGTCCTAAATGTGTAAATTGTGCAAATCACGCTGGCCAGAGACACGACGTAAGCGGTAATTTTCAAACAATACGTATGTATGTATGTACAAAAAGAGATTTCAGACAATTCTGGGGCTGGATTAGCTTTCTCAAAGCTCATCATCTAAGACTGGCAAACCGATTTAAACTGAAAATCCAGATCAGACTAATACAGCATAATTCATTCTCAGATTAATAGGAATACACTGATAAGAATTTCTGGGTCGAAATTAACACATTAAACTAACCAGAAAATTGAAGTTATAACTGAAGCTAAATCTTTCTAATAGATACTGTGTATATTCAAAAAATTATTAGTTCCTTGTTTCTTGTGGTAGTTATATGTTCCAAACCCTCCCATGAACAAATAATAATGAACAAATTTCCTAAATTTTTTAACTTTTATTTTTATTAAATTGTATTATAATTTAGCAAAATTAATGAAACTTTGCCCAAGTAATTTAGTTTTTGTCACATTACATCACTCTTCACAAAGCAATGTACCTTCTACTTTATGAAACTTTGGTCATAGACAAATGTGAACTGAGCCACAAACAGAATGGATTTCAGTTCATCCATTTCATGCAGTCATCTAAAATGAATAAATCATACTCTGAGAAGAAAATGAATGAATCCTCTATGCACACGTCACAAAATGATGAGAGAGAGAAATAGAGAGAGAGATGAATACACATACATGGATGGACTTGCAGAGAAATGGAATGCATGAATGGATGGAAACAAGTAGAGAGAGCAATAGAAACGAATAGGCATGGATGGATTGATTGATGGATGGAGTGATGGATGGATGGATGGATGGATGGATGGATAGATATATAGATGGACAGGCACATGGTTTATTAATATATAATAAATATTGATGATGACACGTCATTATTCTGCACATTTTTCAGCCTTTTTGATATTTTCTCAATTAATAAATTAAAATACAAATTCAATAATTAATAAAAAGCAGCATTACAAAAAGCAGCATATAAAAAAAAAAAGTGTTTCGAAATGTCTCATTTATCGTCGTCTAACATGTTGAAAGTTTCTTTCCAACATTTTGATATCACACTGCTGCATGACATCAGCAGAAGGATGACACACAAACAGTTGTCAGAGAAATGGTCCAGAAAGATATTAATGCTCCTGTGATGTATTGGAGGAGAAGGCCAGACCAGAGATGAGACAGTTACATTTTTCCTGACAAGATTTGTAGGGCTAAATGGCCTGACATGAATACATACAGAGCACACCGAAAAGTGGTTGACCTTCTGTTCTAGCCCTCAAGCCCAAGCCAGACAGTGGCAGCTTGACTTCAGAACTCAAGCATTAAACTCTGTGAAACTGCTTAACAAGTTTGAGGAATTGTGCAAATCTATACAAAAAAAAAACAGAATACAATGAGGAATTTCGACACTGCCATTTAAAACCTGGATGAAATGGAGGGAATTTTGTGAGGACCTGAGGAGAGGCATTAGCATTCACAAGGCAAGGGAAGCCAAAGCCAAGCATTATTAGACTTTCGTGGTGCAGAAAATTTGTGCAGATTTGATTCCTCAGATTAAAAAGCCAAAAGCTTCTTCCTCGGACTGACTGGCATGTTAAATGTCTCGGAAATATTAGTCAAAGTGGGCGAGTAGAATCCATTTCACAAAAAAATAGGATTTCTAGTAATAATTGTGATCATTTTTTTTTTACTTTTTGTTTTTGTTCAATAACGCCACGAACATATTTTGAGAAGAAATATGTCACGTATTAAAACAAAACACTATTCATTAATGTATTACACTATTACACTATTTTTTAATGTAAACATTTTTCGGGGGCAATAGGTCAAGTGTAAGGAACATTACCTGCCTTTTGTTTTTTCTTCAATTAGTCCCACAGAAAACAAGTGAATATAGATATTATTATTACTACAACCCCCCCTTCCCTTATTTGCCCCAATATAAGAAATACAGTATCGAATTTGACTGGGCTTAAATTTGTTTACTGTAATGATGAAAAACAATGTGAATTTTGCATTTTATTTTTTATGTGTGTATGCGTGTGTACAGTATATAAATATTATATACAAATACATACAATACTGTACATACATATATACTGAATATATGCCAGTATGTATTCCTGTACATGTGCTACTGTATTTTCCTTTAACTACGATTCACTACGATCAACATTCAAACACATTACTGTACATTTCAATACTCTCTAATATATCTTTTTTTTTTTTTTTTTGTCGAACTATGTGTTTTTTGCAGGTTTTACACATATCCCAGGGTTAGACATTTCCAGTGCAAATAGCTCCAGTGATTTTCCCTAGAGAAATCAAGGCTACTGAATCCGCTAAAGTCATCCATGTCTGAAGCAGTGGGAGCTAAAGATTAAACATAGTGCAAACATGCCAATCAGGATGAATATAAGCTAAATCTGAGAAAAGGCAAGTCGAGGTCCATGTTCCCAACGCTAGTTTGCGTTAGAATGATTCTGATTGGTTGGACGGTCAACCAGAAGCCAAACGTTAAGATCTAAAGCTTTAAGACATGCCTTTATTTTAACTCAACATATTCTTTTCATTCAATATACAAATACGGAACACGAGAGCACACTTCTGAACTACATTAAGAGAGTGAAGCAATCAGCTCTGGCCTTTGTCGATTCACAAAGATCATAAAATGGATCGTCTTTGAATTACTCAGTCGACTGAATAGTTCACAGAGACAAGTATGTAAATCACAGCATTTTGTATTTGCTCAAAAATTCCACATTCAAACACGTTAAGCATCTGCTCAATGGTTCTCTACGTTCCACAGAAATCAAGAGCTGCATTCTCAGCATCTGTTGGCTCATAATATTGGACACCGAGTCCTTCAATGAGGCAGAAACGGCACAGTAAAATTAATAATGACATTTATGTTCCGCCAGACGTTGTATTACACAGCTGGAAGCTTTGAGAGGCAAAGAAAAACCCTGCCACTCAATGTTAAAGACCAACATTATTTCAATCATCTCAGAAATATTCAAGAGCAAATGGGAGAAGGGCTTCATATGTTCTGACATTTCAGATTTTGTAGACATTTGAGTTGTGTCAAAGAGCTCGGCACATTCTGCGCTGACGGACTACTTAAAAGTCATTACCTTCTCAACTCGGGGGCCTACTGCAAATATCAAGGTCACGGATTGCAAATGGCTTCTACGGGGCTTCGCTCCTCAGTCTGAAATTAAAAGTTTGCTCCAATCGAAAAGTCAAGAGCATGAGAGAAATGACTAATGCTCTTTATCCAAAGATGAACCCGTTTATTTTCCCAAAAACACTTTGTTCTGAGCACAAAAGCGTCACCCAAGCTTGTACAAACCCTTCATTACCAGAACAAGATTCATCAATTCTTTCTATTTAAATAAGAAAGAGTACATCGGTGACCTTTAAACTTCATTAAATATGGAATTCGCCATCTAATTTAATCCAATCATGCGAAAGGAACTTCTGAAGAAAAGTCTCAAGGCATCGATATCCCATATCACTCTACCATTCGTCGGGTTGAAATATCAAGGCTAATCAAAGCAAGAGTCACTGACGGGAGTTTAATACCGAATGTTCAATAAAGCGTCGGCCATCGCAATTACGCACTCGTATGATATCGGTTGTTCCTGTAAATGCACATCATTGTACCTCGGCCTGGTCTTTTTGTCTCCGTCCACTCTTGCCTCCTAGCAACCCGTGTAACACTACACCGTCTGGGTTTGTGCGCGGCGAACACACCCCACCTTTAAACGCCGGCAGTTGAATGGTGACACAGTCTCTGTTTGAATACCAATGTTCGCACACATAAAAGACCTATTCAACAAGTATCAGCACATCCCCCAGCGTTTAAAAAGCTTTGATCTGCGCCACATCATCACTCGGCTAATCTTCAATGTCACTGCTGTGTCACCACATCATAAGACAGACTGAAGAGTGTGTAGCCCAGACTGGTTAAAAATTCAAAGAGCGGTAAGAAATAAGACACCATTGTCTCACAGGTGTTTCAATGGAGGGCACACAAGTGCATGTCATTGGGGGTTTAAGTTCGGATGGAACAGGCTTCAGGTAAAAAAGCTCTGGATTTTGTCCTATTAAGAAAAAAAAACATGTTTTTTTTTTATTATTTTTACCAAAAACGAACTTGTGATAATGCCTTGACGAGCTTTTTAATTCATGCCCCCTAAAATGACGCCAGTGGCTGGGGACCCCTACTATCACATGTCTAATGCAAAAACGTACAAAATAACAAGTTTCTTTTTTAAGATCACATTTATTTTTAGCACGATTCATGCTTTAATTATTTTACAATTGCTTTAAACCCAGCTGTGACTTTATTTCATTCCAACGTAAGAAACTATTTTAATTAAATATCTACAGTTATTTTCAATAGCCGTAATAGTTTTCAATGTTTAGCTAGTTCACAAACTGCATTACAACCCTTGCATCCAAAGCAAAGCATATTACTGTATAATGTAGATCTATACGTACAGAATATATTCTTACTTTTCAAAATAATTGTTCATGAGATTCACACTGCACAGAAAGTTCAATATTATGTCATTTTTGAAGCTCATTATCCATGTTTAATCACAAAAAAAATTATTTTTAAGACTAAGAAACTTGTGGAAAAAATGGGAACGCAAATATAAATTTTCTCATTGATTAGGGATACTCGTAACCCTATAAATCTCAAAATTACGCTGCTTTTTGCCATGTAAGGAACACATTTTCCGATAATTCTTCATTTGTCTCATTATTTTTCAGTATTTTGTAACGTTTCAGTCTGTTTAGGATTTGTTCATGGATTTCTGTTTATATTCTGTTAAATTTGGAAAGCTAAAAATGCGCATACTTTATCTAAGTTATCCAATTTCACTGTACGTACACAGTAGTTGTTGAACAAAGACATTCGACACAATCTATTTGATGGGAAAAATTATTTTTCCAGGGTCACCTTTAGCTCCTAAGTGAGTCAACCAGCTTCTATAAAAATCAATCAAGGTATTAAAATTTAAAAGATAGAGAAGAAATTTATACAGTAGCATAAGAGAAGAAAGCATATTGACAATCATGCCTAAGTTTGCATGTAACACATGTAATATACAAAATCAGTCATCGAGAAAATAATATTATCTTAGATGTCCATAAGACGAAGCTCCTGCCATCCACTCTGACGTTTAAAGTTCGGAGGGAGGTCAGGTTGACATGCAGAGCGCCTGAGGTGAATCTCGGAAACAGACAAGCTCCATTTTATCAGTGGTGCCCACACCATGTGTTGAGGGCTATTTGGAGAGGACCATCAGGAGGCTTCCTGCTTCTGAAGCCTCAAAGAGAGCAGTGGGTCTCTCAGGTGCCCGGCTTCTGATGAGATGTGCAGTCTAAGCGCAATGAAATGCTTCCAATGCGATGGGGAATGATAGTCTTGTTTGAGGTAAACTCATTAGAATTTAATAAGAACAGCTCAGGTGAAGAAGCGCTTTTCATGTTGCGTAACAAGGCTTGAATCCGATTTCAAATCTCAGAGATCAAATCTAGAAGACACATTTAGAAGCAAAACTACCATCGTCTGTTTCCATGGAGGGAGAACACAAAGGGTCTTACAGTATAGTACGACGGACCCTTTATAGCACAATATTAAGCACTGCAATTATTAAAACTGAAAAGCCCAATAATAATCAATTCAATAAAAGTAAATCTTACACAAGACAGATGTATCGTGAAACAGACACACACAACCATGAGCCAATAAGTAATAATTTATGATTTCAAAATGAACGAAAAGCTAATTATCAATAACCAGCATTGAATTAACAATTTGTCAATAGTACAATGCACATATATACATGTTTTATTTCCAAATAGACGATCACTGCTGTGTATACTAAAGATTCTGTAAAGCTTTTTTTTTTTTATTACATACTACTACAATTCTTGTAAGTTAGTTTCATTTCAAAGTATTGCATTCAAAAACACATAAATATGCAGAGTTTGCATAATTTTCCATCAATCCTCTAGTTTCATCAAGTAGGTCAATTAAATGACAAGCTTAATTGCCCATAGAGAGTTAACACCTGTGAAGTGCGACTTTAATTGCCTATGTTGGTATGTCTTGCCCTGTGATTGGCCGATCACTCCTAAATAGTTCCCACCCTTTATCCTGAGCAACTGGTATTGGCCGAAGCTCCCCACACCCCAGGATTAATAACGTATTGATGCACACTGTTTTATTTCTTTAAAAAAAGATGCCAGAAAGTGTCAGAACAGAAGCGGGTGAGTATAGCTCAAACACACTAAAACTGTATGAATGAAACATATTCTACTGATAGCCAGGATCTTTTACGTCAGCTGCTAAATGTCAAGGACTTGTTCTACTCCTAATTAAACTGCAGGCAGCTCGACCGTGATGTACAATGAAGATAATACCAAGCCGACCTTAAAACCAACCATGTATGACAAAGGAAACTGACGGATGAAATCGCAACTTTATGAAGCTTTGCGCCGAAACTCCGCAGCAGGGCAAAAGAGGTTGAGGATATGCCATTTAAAGCAGAGCTCTCAGAAATAATACTCCGACTGCTGTCTTCAATGTAAAACCCAGTGTTAAATACCGTGAGAAATCTCTGAAAAAGAAAAGCTTTTTATAATCTCTCATCATACAGAGCCAAGACGTCCAGACCGAACCATATGACCACATATTGCACATTTGCAAGATTAATTATCATTCAGGCTCTAAAAGAAGATGCCGCCAACTTGCTAATTAATATCTTTGTAGGATACCACGCCGGCATCGCCAATACATTCTCACAGAGACGAGTTTATAAAAGGCTATAATCTATAGAGTGCAGGCCGCTAAATAGCATCGTTTAATTAACTCAAGGTCGGTCTTTGCATGTTAAGCTGTAAATCAGCCACCTTTCCCTGAGGTTAGAAGAAGAAGGGAGACGAGAACCTTCGGCGAGGAGGCTTTCATGTATGTGCAAATCACTAACATGCGAGTGATCACCCCGCTTGCGTATCCGAGACGGCCCGGAGTAAGTCCACATCGCCTGACAGAACAGTCTGGCGATGACTCCAGATAAGCAGGACGCGTTAAAGAGAATTAAGATCTATGCTGGAGAAGGCAACAGGGAGGACTTATCCTAATCCTGACGCTCTCTGGAGCTGGACACGGAGGCCCGGGACCGGAGCAGAATTAAAAACAGATGCCCCGCGTGCTGTATTGAGGTACACCAGCCCTCCGAAATATTCAAAGGCAAACCAGTGGCAGAAAACAGACAGCACAGCATGAGAAACTCATTAAAGCGGCCCACACAGAGACACACACTGATGCTTAATGTTCCAGCACTAATGATTGTTCTGTCTGAGTGGAGATGCACAGCCGACGTATAAATCCAGGACCTATCAGTGTCAGGGACGGCCTGGTCCATTCATACAGAAAAGCCAAGTTAATAACTCTCTCTCAAAAAAAAATACAAAGGAGATAACGGTTATAACATTGTGTAACTACATAAGTGACAATGTTCAGCCTCCACACAAATTAGCCGTCTGCAACTTAAAGGCTGTTTTTTTTTTTAATGTCCATGAATGTGAATCATCACAAATTGTTGACTTTCTCTAAGTTCTAAATCAAAGCTTCTAGAGTTCCCTTAAATTCTGTGGTTAAGGTGAATCAAAAACTTTTGAAAATTTTGTGAAATTTTAAGTCAATTGAGACTAATAACCAGAATTTCATTATTAATTGCATTAATAATTTAATAATGATTAAGCCATTAATTCCATTTGTTCAAATGAAAGTCCAGCCCATCCATTCTTTCTTTCTTTCTTTCTTTCTTTCTTTCTTTCTTTCTTTCTTTCTTTCTTTCTTTCTTTCTTTCTTTCTTTCTTTCTTTCTTTCTTTCTTTCTTTCTTTCTTTCTAAACCAAGCCTCTGGGCCTGAAGGTGGCACATACCCTACACATGTGGCCAACCAATCACAGAGCGGGACACACATTCACACTCTCTAAAACATTTTTCAATTTTCCAGACTCAAATTCTCCTGGACGCAATGGAGACTGAGAGGAAACCATGGTAAAACATGGTAAAAACACGCAAACCTCACACAGAAAGATCCACACTGGGCCTCAACCTTGAGTTTTAAGCTATATAATGTCCTTCTAGCTGTAAAACCACTAGTTCTAAAATAATGATCTGAAAAAACAAAAGTACAATCTAAATTTTTTTTAAAAATTACAACAGGCTACATTAAAAAAAAAAAAGATGAATACAACTACACAAGGAGCTACGTTATATCTAATTAATGCCTTTTTTAACTAGAGCAATGACTGAACAGTGAACAGAGTAATGAGCAAACTTCTGGTCCAGCACAGTAATCTTCCTCAGGAAGAGGAGGACAACTAGAGCAAGGCAAAGAATGTCTGATTCATAGCGGCTAACTGTGAAGATCCATTTATTACCAATAACCCTTAGAGACCGCAGACTGGAAATCATATACTTGTAAAATGCAGATCGTTCAATAGGTTCTGGCTCACTAATAGCACAAAAGAAATGAAGAAAAAAAAGCAAACGCGTCTGATCTGCTCTTTCCCATCCAGACGCCACAAAAAATGTAGGAGTCAAGACAGACTTCCGAATAAAACAACCATCTATGAATTAGACAGCCAGAGTTCCGTTCTCCCCATAGTTAAAAGCAGATGATTGACTTGACGCTCACGTTTGGATATAATGCAATTTTTTTATCAGTAACGGTTATTTCCAGATCATTGTTTATACCCTTTAAAATGGAAAGCGAGGAAGAAAGCATTGATCTTTCCAGAAGTCTCTGTAAATAGAAAACCACATCTCCGTAGATTGATTGGTTCACTGGCAGGCATCTGTTGATTCATGCACTATCTGCCAGAATTTGTGAGCAATGGCAGAAAGAGAGGTAACTGCTCTGAGGGGGCGGCAAAGTGGTGCACATTTTCCAGGAAAAACACCTTCAATGAGGAAAAATGGCTAGAAAAAGAGAAGTCTGGAGAGGCTCGCATATTGGGATGCTGCTGACAAGCCCGACGTTGACAAAAGAACGAAATGACGTTTTCACTGCCATCTGGGTTCGTGCTGATTGGCACAGGGTGGAAGTGAGACTCTTTGGCATAATAAGGCACAGGAACGGTGCGCCATATTGTTTTAACTGACAGCAAAGAGCTATTTGCATCCTCCAGATGTGCAGGAGCCAATGTTCAATATCAATTATTTGATCCAATATTTTTTAGAAAAGATCATTTGGGTTGTAGGTGATGGGTTTGATCTACCCAATGTTTTCAGTGGTGTGTGATGTATGTTGGAACTGTGCACACACACACACACACACACACACACACGCACACACACACACACAGTTTTCACACACACAAATAATGTGTTTCACACACACACAATATTCCAAATGTATGAACTAATAGAGTCTCTGTGACATGAAGAATTATGTCAGAGTAAGACTTGTATTTTTTTAAATATTAAAAATAAAAAATGGGGAAAAAAATTGCTTTGAAAAAAGTGTTTTTTTTATGAAAATATCTTAAAAGTTATTTATGTCTTATTAAAAATATTCTGACTTGGAATTTCAGTGTTTTTTGATGTTTTTTTTCTTATTTTATACAAAACAAGCCATATTTGTAATTGGTCTTCGGAATTAGATTTTTAAATCTATCAATAAAAGCAAAACAGAAATTGTGTTAATATTTCAATACGCTCGTCTCGCTCTTCCCCTCTAAACTTTTGTGGACGATTAGCTGACATGCTTTGCGGTGGAAAGGGCAAGTGGATTAGTTGGTTCGTTGCTGCGAGACAGAAACTCTGCAATTCAGCGACGATCTTCTAGCAAAGTCGCATCAATACGAAGTGATGCCCACTACAATGTCCCGTATTGATTCAATTCGGCTGCCAGACCTGTAATACTAGAACTGAAGCAGCACAGGCAGCATTCATTAAACTCTCCCAATGTACAATTAGCCAGCACATCGAAATAAATAGGCTTTTCATTCAGGATAACCACAGTACTCGTTGTGCATGTGTGATATATGTCCCAGATCGTAAAGTGAAAGGCTTTCAGGCACTTACACCCCCAGAAATATGATTCCCATGTGTATGATTCCTAGTGTATTTTTGAGAAAAGTCGGCATAGTCCAAAAAAAATAGGTTTAGGAGAATTGCAGTTTAAAATTGAGTGAGTGTGTGAATGTGTGTGCCCTGCTCTGTGATTGGTCTCCACCACTCCAGGGGGTGTGTCATGCCTTCAGACAAAGAGCTGCAGGATTTGACTCCAAGACCCAGAAATGAAATGCAATTCAGAGTGGTTGTGCAGGCATTTAAATATGTACATAAGAGAAAATTGCAAATATTATAA
>CM051506.1:10292680-10345696 GCA_028031935.1 Paedocypris micromegethes
TTTTTTTTTTTATATAAACAGTTTATATATAAACAGTTGTTGGAGACTTTTGATTCTCTGTCAACATCTTCAGGCACATCGAGGTTTCCCAGTTTTCCTCCATGTGACTGTATTAAGACAAAGATGCTCTCAGGGTAATAGGTTGTCATTGTGGAAGCCGTAGGTCTCACCTTTAAGTCATCAGCAAGGATAAGACCCTCTCGCTAATGTAAGACACGCATTGATCGGAAATGCATGACTGAGCGCTGATGACTGAGCAATTATGAGGAAGTAAAGTCGCCAGGCTGCCAATATGAGCGATGGCACTTCTTAACATATATCTTAACCTATGGAACATTATCTGCTCATCGTGTCGCTTCATTTCTGATTTAACCTAATTCATTTATTGAATGATCCAATAATTTGGCTAGCATACAGAGGGTCTTTGTTTTTCAAGCTGGCCTAATGCAGATTAGCATCATTAGTGGTAATATACACCACCAGCAACGAGTAATGAACCGTGTGATTGAAGCGATTCCATGTCTTAGGACAACACGCTGGAGACTTTTTTGAGTCTAGTGTCATAAATGGACATCTGAAATCTTACAAATTGTGCACCTGCCATGCTTGTACCAATACTGAATTCAAACATTTAATAACAACAAATGACTCAACATGATATTGATTATTTAAAATGAATCATAAAAAATATAGATTATGATTACATTTAATATATCATGTACATAGATTTTTTTTATTCAAAGATTAAAAATTATGTATTAAATATATTGAATACATAATTTTGAATATATTTAATTCTTTAATATTTATTAAATATATAAATGTGTGTATAAATAATATTGTGTATATATTATTAATATTTAAATATATAAATGTGTGTACTGTATATGTATTTTTTTTTTTTCATTTCTTTTTTATATAAATTACAACATTGGCTTAATTAATTACCTGTCATAGATTATAGGGCCAATCTCCACCCATGACTCCACCCTTTAATTCGTTTTTTTATCCACCCCCCCCCCTGTAAACCCGTCACACACACTCACTAACCTGTGTGTGAGTGTGTGTTCCGTTCTTTCTACTGAGCATCGTACATGCACAAGCGTCAGAATGTAATTTACTGCGGTGCATAAATATAATTTTATTGGCTTGGAATCATTTCAATCTATAAAAAACTAAATCAAATTTCATTAACAACAATCATCAGCTACAAACACATCTGTGAGATCAGCCAAATTATCATTTTTGGGAAAAGATGAATTCCAAATCAAGCACAATTCCAATGCAGTCTAGTATCGCCAGTCGCCACATTATAATAAGCGTAAAACAAGAGCCAGTGTTATCACCTTTGGTGCCAACGAACGAGTGTGAGCAGGCGCGAGTAATGAGGTGCCAGCGCACAAAACAAGCAAAGAGGAGTGCAAAGCAATGTCTGGAAAAGCATCTCACAGCTCAAGAGTAGAATTGTTCTAGTAGTGGTAGTAAAATTCTAACTATTTTGCCCAGACATGGAAAAATATATAAATGCTTTTAAAAATATCTGCTTTTATCTAAAAAAAAAAAAAATAAAAAAATCAATCCCAGACTAAAAATATAATTTATATTATAAAATATAATAAAGAGTATTATATTATAAAATATAATAAAGAGTCTCTGTATTTCTCATAAAGTATTATTTTTTTAAATATTGCTTTTTTATTTAATAGCTACAGTGCCTTGTGAAAGTATTCGGCCCCTTTGAACTGTGTGACCTTTTGCCAAAATTTCAGTCTCTCGATGTACAAAACCTATAAGAGACGTACCCCAAGCGACTTAAAGCCGTAATTGCAGCAAAAGGTGGCACGTAAAGTATTAACGTAAAGGCGTTGAATAATTTTGCACGCCCAATTTGTCCGTTATTTTTTGTTAAAAAAGTTTAAAATATCCAATACATATTGTTCCACTTGATGATTGTGTCCCACTTGTCCCACATTCTTATATCTTCATGTTTGAAGCCTGAGGCCACAAAGTTCCAGGAGGCCGAATATATTCACAAGGCAATGTAGCTATTAAAAAACATTATAAAATATCAGAAATAGAAACAAATCTTAGAATGTGAATCAAATGCAGCCGATGTGGTTAATTGGGACACATAGTGATGAGATCTCTTTGTGGCTTTGGGACAAAAGAGAAAAAAATTCAACAAAATGAGCAAATCAAATTATGATTTGTTTCAGGACATTCCAGTTAACAAGAATTGACTGTAAATACACAATAATTCATATACAACACAAAACGGCAATCAGAGCAGGTGTGCGGTTTCAGTATTATTTGCATCCATTCTGTAAACAGCCATACATCATCACAAAATATCCGCCTTGGGTTTCATAGATTGATTCCATAATGCAGAGAATTGAGTCGACTACTGTCACACACAAACGTTCAGCCTTGTGAGAAGATGCAGCCCCTGATTAAAACTTCCATCTTCGGCAGCTCACCAGCAAGCCACCTTCCCTTCCCAGAATCACATCTCAATATGGCGAGATAACAGCACAAACAAAGCCGTGCATCCCTGTTCCAGTCCGCTGGCCCTTTCAGTGCCATGTTTGCAATCTGCAGCGTCTTCTTGCAAACAATACCAGGCTCCCTGTGTTCTTCACGCGCTTTTCCTTTCTCCAGACATGATATCAGCTCATGCTGTGAATGTCTCACTCAGCATGTTTGCATTCATTCTCGTCCAATGAGGAATTGAAGATTGACAACAAATCAGAAATGAAGGAAAATAATCTGGTTGTGGAAGGTTAGTCACAGCACATTCAGCCTGCGAGAAGATACCAGTGTAAGAGCATCAACCAGCTAACATCTAAACATCTTATCTCTTTGAAATTGTAATTATTTGAAGCGTGACAATATTTGTAATATACACAGACAAAAACACGGAGCGTTTTTGGACTATATTGGACACGTAAAATCTACAAAATGTTTAAAAATTGACTGTGCGTCTTAATGCAGAAAAGGCTTTATATATGAAAAAAGATTAGGAATTAGACATTTTTATAATAGACATTTAAAAACGTATACTCCGGTGTGCCTTATAGTCTGAAAAAACAGTGTCAATACAGTTTACATACACACTATTTTCTTTGATTACATGTTTGCATTATTTAATTTTGTTTTTGTGTTCTTGCAAACAATGCAACATCCCTTGTGCAAACTGTGTAGTGATGTTTTGTTTTACATGTTTTTGTCATATACATTTTTGAAAATTTTGGATTTAATTCTCATTTATTAATTTAGATTTTTGTCCAAGAGACTTTTAAAAATGATAGACAGGAATCAAACCAATGGAGCAAAAAGAGTAAAAAAATTGTAACATTTGTTGTACTTGGCTATGTTACATTTAAATGATGAATAGTATATAGACTCATCTAGATTTATCTTTTCATATATAAGTCCACTCAATGTTGTGTTGAGTGCTAACCCTAAGGGAGCATTTTACAAAAAAACTTCGAATCCCCAAACTCATACGATGGTTTCAAATCATTCTAAAAGAAAATCTTAAAAAATTACACTTAATTAAATTCAATGAAACCCAACAAGATTCCATTTTAAAAGTTACTTTTTCATCAATTCCAGACATGGCACATTAGACAGTGTATCTGTGAAACCATCCATCAGGTCTCCACAGACGTTTCTGCTTCCATAAAAACTGGAAGTTGGGGCTGGTAATAAACAAGCATCTATAGTAGATTAATTACCTCACCCAGAACGCTTGCAGACTTTCACACAGTGAACTTGAGCCGGCCGAAGGCAAGGTTGCAGACAACCCTGTCAATTAGTTTCTACTTTTAGAGCAGGAGCCTTTGGGACAAACACGTAATGTCACTGCGGTACAATCCCCAGAGTTGTGGAGTGACTGTGGGCTACGCACTCTACTGTGATTCTGTGAAGTATGGCAGCTTCGCAAGCGTTTGATTCAATCACAGGGAACGTTTAACATTGCGATTACAGCGCTGAACTCAAAGTCTTTCAAGTAATTCAAGTCTGCCACTGGGAAAAACTCTCAGCAACAAGTCACCCAGAAGGTCCCGATACTCATCCGATTTTAGTAATTGCGAATGTAAATCAACACTTCCCAAAGCTTTCCAAACACATAATGAAGACACTTAAAAGGCAGTTTGATGAACTAAGTTTTGGACCGACTTGCTTTAGCCGAGTAACTCAATACCCAGAGCCGGTTTTACTTGATTTGGCCTTTTCTCGTGGCTTTCTCCCTTCACACCGAATGCATACATTTATTTGCAAGGCTCACACAATCCGTGAATGACCTTTTCCTCCTGGCTTTTAAAAAGAGCAATCTTAAATCACAGTTGGATTTATTATTTATTTCTTTGTGTTCTAATAAAATAATAAAATATTACTTCACATAAAACATTTAAAAAAAAAATCTATGAAAATTAAAGCAATCTAAACACACACAAAATACAAAAAAACTGTTTTTTTTAAAGAGCAATTTCACCACCTTTCTCGTTTTCTACATGTATGCCGTCTTACCATCCCAAACTGATTAAATTGAAATTAGTTAAAGTTAAGTTTAAGTTTGAGCCGCTACAAAAATGTTATATTAAAACCCATGACCTTTCACAGTTCACTCGTATTTTGTGCATTTTGTATTTCCAAATTAACAAATTAATAATAATTTATAAAAAGAATGCAAAATCAAAGATGTATACACGTTTTTTCTCATTTCTAACCCTTAAGATGTTACTTTTTTGGCAAAAAAATGTTGGCACAGCTAATCGATGTGTCCCAGATTCTCCTCAATACCATCAATTCTCCTCAGCGACTGTCATGAAAAGCCCAAAGAACTTATTTTCTTGCTGATTCACATATTTCATTTTTTTTTTTAAACCATCAGCTCTAAAACTATTGTGTATATTAGTTCTATCTTAATTCCACAACAATCTTCTGTCCATGATTATCTCATGACATTTGGCACAGAAACCCGCTGGGTTCTCCGGATCAAGTCACACTCACCACATCCAGTTAGCAAACAACCTCATCCGTCTAGGAAAAATCTTGCATTTCAATCATTTCACAATAATCTTGTCTCACAGTACAACCGGATGATTTCGTAATAAATAAAATCCAATATAAGTTTTCATAACATTTGGTTTGAGTAACTGCTCTCTTTTGACTTCTCTGCTATGCTAATACACTTGATCTTTATCACCATTTTTGAATTATTGTTACAAGGTTGATCAAAAGTAATAAAAAAAAAAAAAAGTCTTAATTTCAACTTTTACTTCTCACACATTTATTTTTCTGTGTCTTACTTTACAGAAAATGGTAAAGTTGCAATCAGACCCCAAAGCAGCATTGCATGACCGTGTCAGCTTATTGGTTGCTTGTTTGTTCCTTGTAACATCTGATAGGCTGTTAAAACACTGACACAAATTCAGCCAAATCCATTTTTCTCAAATGATATTTGCCAAAATTCAAATATATGGTCAAGTCGTCCTCGACAACGTAGGCTTTAATCATCACTCTAAGCCCCAGTACTATTCTCTTTGACACAGCACTTAAGCAGTATGCAAAAAGAGCGCACAGAGTGGTTTCGTGTCAAGAAACCAGCTGATCCACCATAGAGTGATGGCTGATTGAGACCTTCTCTTCCTCATCCATATCTCCTGAGTGTTTCTTTTCAAGCCTTGCAGAACCTTCACCTCAACTGGCATCAGCTCTAACACACACTATTTATAGGTTATCAGATGTGTCGCGTCTCGCATTCGAGACATCCTCGCCTTTTCATCACTCACTTCTCACTGGTCAAGATTATGCTTCATCGTTCACTGGAGAAAAGTAGAAGGGAGGTACCAGAGTTAACACACATGTGCAACCTTTGCTCAAAAGCTGCAACACCATGGCTTGCACGGAGGTGGCAAAACAATTCTGGATTTTTTAGAAAGTGAGTTTGTCAGTATGGCCACTTGGAACATATAGAAATATACACACACACTGTAAAGTGAACACACACAAATCCGGATCATTGGGTAGCCTTCCCGAAGGGCTGGTGGGATTCTGTGTCTTGCCCAATGCAATTTTTAGGTAAAATAATCATTACAATAATTTATTTACATTTTTCTAAGTCTCTAAAGTACTGAGGCATTGAAGAGTTGGGTCAATTGATCATGGTTTGGAGCAGTAGAGAAGGTTCAGTGGAAACACAAAGGTGTGACAGAAAAACGTCTTGCCCATTGTTCTTCCCACTGTTCTCTTACTCATCTGTAAAGCAGATAACCCCGGGCTGAAGAGCTGTGCTTATTCCGATTTCAGAATTAATGAAAGCTCTGGCTTTTGTTCGAGATGGCTCAATAGCAATATAGACTGACCTTAAAATTAATGAACTAGTAACAGATAAGGAAAGAAATAATGATACCTTGCCAGATCTACTTTTGATATATGTGACTTGAATCACATCACAATGTACATTATTTTAGATCATTTATCAATTTTTTTTGTTGTTGTCATACCAATGTTGCTGCTGCAAAACACAGAAATTACCCCTAGCGGGATAAATAATGTCCCATTCATTCATTCATTTATTCATTCATTCGTTTGTTCGTTCATTCATTATATCATCCATCCACCCATCAATCGTCTATCGGTTTCCATTTCCGGGTCACAGAGTTGCTGGAATTGGCTCCAACTTCTCATGACCCAGAAATGAAAAGCGGTGACTTGGAAATGTTGGCAGAAATGTAGATCATCAATTTACATCAGGTTGAATTTCACTTTTGGAGCAAATTGGTAATTTTCCGCCACTGTGTTGCCTTTGAAAATGTGCGGTGGTATCACACGCACCTGCTCACTTCACCACCCACTCTGCCGGCCCTCACATTACAATGAATTACTAACGAACTGATCATTTGGGTTTAATTGACCTTGTAATGTTACACAAGCTTGGGCAGCAAACAGTTTACTTTGAAATAAGCGTGCGGCAGCCAAGCATTAGCAACTCTGCGGCGTATACCTGCTGAGATAAGACGGAAGAGGTCGTTTTTTGGCAGCATTTAAGCAATGCTTTGCAGCTCTTTGTGATCTTCTGTGTCTATTTGACAGTAAATCACACAATCCTTAAGCGATGAATGCACAACTTCTGACAAGATTACGTCAAGGCAATGATAAAAGTTCTAGCATCCATCCATCATACATTCTCATCCCAAAATAAATGCATCTACTTAATTCTAGCAATTTAGCATATCAAATACTCCAAAGAGTAATGTTTTTCATTTGATTGTAAAAAGTGGGACTTTCTCGGGCGCTTCATCACGCATTGTGCATGAAGACACTCTCAAGCATCGTTCAATTTCATTTACAGCAACGTAATATATCAACAATCAACCACAGCCATTGTCAATTTGTGTTCATTTCTTGACTAGATTCGATGATGCACATAAATAGTTTATAACCTATAAGTGCTGCAAATGAGCAGCGATGTCCAGTCTACACAATAATCCAGATGAATGTGAGCTATTTGCGGTCGCAATTATTGAAAATCTATTAGGCTGAGGCAATATTTATCAATCTATGGTATAAGGAATGGACGGTAGCATTTAAATGATATAAATACAAGCCTTTGGTAATACAGCAATAACTAGCGTACCAAAAGCTTCTCTCTACAATAAGCAGAAGAATTACATTCTCTAAAAGCGTGATTAACCTGATTATCATGGGATTGGTGTTTGCATATATTAGGATATCGGCATTAGAAATGGTTCATCAACTTATGTACATCTCACTAGGCACTGACATTTTGGCCAACAGTCATGCACTAAAAACCCACTGATCCATCAGAATGAGTTGTAGAGACATAAAGATGATGATAATGACCGCAAGAACACATTTAGAATCAATTTGAATAATTTGTCCTTTTTTAAAGTCATCATAAATTAGCCTTTACTGTAAGACATGTTAATGATGCCATCTAGTCAGATACTAAATTTCAGTCAAAGACAGCATCAATCGGACTTTACGACTGATGACAAGTCCTCCTCGGTCTGGTCTTAAACCAGCTCTGGTACAGTTTTCCAAAATGTATTGCTAAGCTAATAGCTAATTGGTTAGCTAGCTTTCCCAGTAGTTCAGTCAGTGTTTGGAACACCAGATCATGGATTCCGATTCCAAAGAAAGCAGAAAATTGTTATTTGTAAAAATTGTCGCTTTGGATAAAAAGTGTCTGCTAAATGACAATAATGTAAAGCGAATTTCTATGCACTACCTAATTGGAAAGTGCTTTTCGCTTTCTACATTTGAATATGAGTATTTGCTTAGAGTGGAACTAAGTAAATGGGTAAATGTCCTCATAGCACACAATGGGGAAAGGATTATCAGAAATGTAAGTAAACATCACAATAAAAACAAAATCTATAATTGCCAGAAAAGGTCAAACATTATTTAGCACTGATCAATAATACGTGGGCAATAAATCGGCATGAACGTAAAAACCAGTAGTACATTTTGACAGCGCATCAATATTGCAATATAAAAAATACAGGTATGCTATAACTAACCGTTATATGTTGCTGCGTTTAAACTAAATGTTTAGCATGAGCCGCTCTGTTCAGCGCTTCACCAGAATGACGTTTGTTTGAGTTTGACTAGGACTGACTTTTTGGTCTTTTTTATCTTAAAATTAATTTTGCTTGCCATTTGAGGTGTTAAATTAAATTTTTATATTGGAAAATAAAACCATTTTTCAGAAGTCTTCTTGAAAATGTTGACTTGTAATGGAAATATTTGTACAGTAAGGTATCCATACTTTTACTCAAGTATAGTTTTCAGGTACTCTTTACACATCTTTATAACAGATTACTGGAAATTGTTCATTATTTGTTCGCAATTCTGACATCTATAATGATCAGTATTTGTAACTGTCAAATTACAAACGACTAAAAATTGAACCTGTGGCAGCAGAAGTGCAGCTGTCAAGAAGACGGCTTATAGGATTTTTTTTTCTTTTATCGTGTCCACTGGGTTTGGTCCTATGATGGTGGCTCTGGGCCTCTGGGGTGGAGTGCTGGCAGAGAGCTCATCTGGACCAGCGTAATTAAATGTGAGAGTAGTTCCTAGCCGATTGCAATTGGGAGCATGGAGTCACAGGCTTCAGGTCAGGTTGTTAGTGAACCGCACACTTGTCGCAAACCAGCCACCTGCTATATGGCGCCCAACATTCGCCACAACTGGAAAAGTCACATGACATACTGGTAAAACGGCGCACAAAAATCATCGGTTCATTACTACGGAATTCCTCGTCCCCGCGCATAATGGAAGTCTAGGAATTTCATGGATCATGTGGTTGCTAAAATGTTTGCTTTTAGATCTATTACATAAAGTGGAGCACGATGAAATCCAATTTATGGTCTCTGGAAACTAGATGGAGTGATTTTTTACCAACAATACACTGCTTTCAGTGGACACAAAAAGACATGTAATCTAATGATTATAATCCTTACAATCAGTAATCTATTTTATGCTGAAATATCTTTCTATTTATCATATTATGTTGCACGGCAGTTCAGTTGTAAATGTAATAGAAGCGGCGTACGAAAACATAATGGGACTGACTCAATCTACTCTTCTGATGACTCTGAAAATCTCGTAGATCTTGAAGACACGGTGAGTGAGCAGTCATTTCTGAATAGAATATTTTTAACACTGAGGAAGTGGATGTGTAAAAATGTTAATCTCAGACTACATTGTGAAGAGTAGATCCTAATTCCAGTCATCACTACATACATTACATACAGATTACTGCCTTGTTCATATTACTCAGATTACTTTGTGCAGATTACTTCAGAAGACCGGGGTGCTTTTGTTGGAAATTGCTTAAAATATTAACTTTCAATATTGATTTTCTCGCCCATGTCTTAACATTCACATGTGTATGTTGGTAACATTGTGCTGATAGTTAAATTGTACAGAAAAGTGGAACTGGCACCAACAGCAATTGTAAACTTTACCCAGCATTATTTCTATCTTAGTCTATGCGCAGTCCAACTTAATTCTATAATTGTTTTTGCAGCAAAAAAAAAAACAGTTTCATATTCAACAACAGCATTGCACTGTAACCATTAGTAAAAAAATGATCATTATATCGATAATATTCCTCTAATGCTGATATTGCCGAAGTAAAGTGAACACGTTTTTCATTGAAATTCATCATGATTAGAGATAATTTCTCACACCAGTTATAAGATCCACACGTTTTGTGCTTTAATCTCATGACATTGACACTTTAAAATGTACATTTGAAACACTACTAGAGTCAACACAAACTTAAAATTTAGCTGAGTAGATTATTAACAATACATCATAAATAGCGCTATACAATAACAAAGCTATAACAAAAGAGGTTTAAATTATTATGTGTCATTTACATTTACAATAGAGGAGTTTCACATAATAAACAGTGTCCTATACCGCTCAGAAGGTTTGAGTTTCAAACACATGCAGACGTTTGTGATGTAAATCACAGGCAAATGCAGGTTTGCATACATGCCGACATTCAAAGCACGGCTGATGTTTGCATTAGAGACAGAAAGTGCAGAGTTTTCATTGACCTCGGCACTTCAGACAGACAGCTTATGAAACCCTGAGGTCATAGATTGAGGTAAAGATTTCTGCGACAATGATCCAGCAAAGCATGGATTTGCTGAGCTGGTGAAAAAATGATTTCACTCTATCCCGAGTCGTTTGGCAGGAGGTTGAGGCCATTTTCACAGCCTTTCTTTTTCAAACAAGACTTTGAGAGCCAAAGCTACTATAAGCCGTCCCTGCAAGTTTATGACCGTGTGATTAAAGTGGCTTTCAGCAGGAATCCGCTTATGAATCTTGATGTGCTGATCTCGGCGTGGTGACCGTGTGGTTCACCTCAACAGGTGTTTCCTGCTCCAGCCAGACTGAACTTTGTCCTCCTGCTCTTCAAGTCCTATGAGAAGCTTCGGCTGACAACAACTCGGTTATTGTGAAAACCAAAGCTAGGTTCCCACGCGGCTCTTCACGTGTGTGAACGTGTCAGGAGACTGCTTATCAGTAAAGCTACACAAAACGGAGGCTTTCGAGAAGAAAAACCATTGGGAGAAAATATCTGCGCATGTTAATATTCAACACATCTGCCAGCGAGCAGAAGAATAGAGAGAAAAAACGAGAACGGACATCACTAATGTTCCAGCAAAGACAAAAGGGATTTGTTTTGCGTAATCGATAAATTGTGTGGGTTAGCCATATTAAAACTCCTGAAATGCACAAATGTTTTCCCCACTGTCTTTTTCTGGAAGCAGGACGAAGCCATGTTTGAACTCAAGATTAAGTTTATGTTCTGCCAAAAACACTTTTTTTTTCCAGGGGAGAGCAAGGCTAAACACAGCAAAGCTCAAATCATACCAAAGTTCCCACACAGAAACATCCAGGGATCTTGGGATTTTAAAAGGTCAATGCTGGGCATATTTTACAGCGAGATACCAAAGCTCCATTATCTAACACGAGTTAAAACCATCGTGCCTCCAAAATGAACAATAGCAGAGAGCCTTTAAGCTGAACCTCATCTGATTAGCTTATCACAACCGGGAGCCATAAAAATGTATACAGTATTATTAATGTTGAAGCATTGAAATGTAAATTATAAGTCACATCAAATGTGGCTGCAAAGAATAGTGCTTTTTATAAACCTCTTTTGGCATTAAAAGTGTAATCCGTGCTTTTCTTTCCTTGGGCGTGTTTGACAGACAGAAATACCGGCTTACTACCGACAATGTAGCATATACAGTAATTAGCAGTAAATGTGACACCTATAAATAATACGTTTTATTGTGACAAAGTAGCAGTTAAACAAGACGTCTTGCTTTCACGTAACTTTGGCTGGTGATTTATATTAAGATAGTAGTCGGCATCAATTCCATCATCTGTTTTTTTTTTTCCCACTAAGCCCTTAGGAAGTTTGAAACATTTATCTTCTATTCCATTATATCGCAACGCATGCAGGCTAGGTAAAATAGGCCTCAATCCATTTGACTGAGGGTACATTTAAAAAATGCATCTAATTCCTGGATCAGGTCACAAACGAACATTAAGAACTTTCGGTTTCACCGTATTTTTCGGTGTCAAAAAGATTTGCGCATTTTGAGCAAAAAGCGTTTTGAGAAAAAAGAAAGAAAAACAATTCAACACAATTAGTCAATTGTCAATGTGTTGGATTTTTTTTTCACATCCCCAGAAAAATTACAGGCAAATTTATTACAAAACAATAGTACAAGTCTGGTGCATTTGTTGACGTGTTTGGTCTTTCAGTTTCATCAGTTTTCTAGAACTTCTTTAAGGTTGAACTGTCACATTAGTATGCCAGGATGCAAGATTAATTAAATGCGTACGCGAATGTTTTTGTTTTCGAAAAAAGCAATTTGTGAATTTCTTAAATCTGCTTTGAAGTGTCAAAATATGGTCCGAGAAATGACTTTGCAATTAGCTGAAAATGCAATCAGTTTTTGCAGTCCAGGTAGAGAAAGCATCTAACTTTCTCAAGTTTATTCAAGGAAAAAACAATTCATAATTTCATTAACCTTCACAGACGCGGCAGACGTGGAGATTAACCTCTCTTTAAACAAGCATGCGAGCGAAAATTGAAAAAAAAAAAAAAAACAAATGAGTTTATGCTAACTGGCGCTGACTTGATTCTTTGTGCCATGCTGTTGTACTCATCATTTTAATTTGGAAGATAGGAGGCGTTTTCTCAGCTCTGACATGAAATACTATGTGCTTGGCCTCACCTGGAGATGCTGACAGGCCTGTACGGCTGTGAAATGAGTATGAGCTAAAGCATTACATACATTCACAATGATTTGTGAGCAGATCGATAATCAAAATATTGGCTCAGGCTCATCACCTGCCACTCGGTTGCACTATCCTATTACCAGAGAGGTCAAGTAACGAAGGAATAATACTTTGTTACTTTACTTAAGTAAGACTATTATTTTGTAACAAGTTTTTACTGATTTATTTAAATTTAAGTGTATTAAAAAAGTAAATTTTACACCATTGAAGCAATGTAATTATATACAACAACATTTGAATATAACAGTATAGCCCGGTCCAGGTCTTCTCTAAATACATTCCAGTTTAAGATATCTGGTGTAGGTTTTTTAGTCAGTTGATAGTAAATTTGTTGATCATAAAAAAAAAAAAAAAAAAACCTGGACCGGAATTTATAAATAGTGTAATGGATCGACTAAATAAAAAACTGAAATTGAATAGAGGAGTTTATGTCTTAAGAGGTCAGCTAGGTGAGATTTAAACCCAGTAAACAGAAACTGCCATTTCATTGCACCACTGGATACGCCGTGTTTGACAAGATTTAAAGGTTTTATTTAACGTACAGTATTAGTATCAGTACTGACCCAAAACACTGGCCCGAATTCTGAACATTGATATTTAGAGTTAGGTGAGGTGAACCAGAAGCCTGGCACCAATTACAGCACCTTATTTCAATACGCCACCAAAGAGCTGAGTTACATGTAATAAAGGTATACTTCGTTAGTATACTTCGATGTAGAATTTGAGCTTATTTATACTTTACTTGAGTAATTATTTTACCACCTACTTTTTACTTCTACATCTTACATTTGTATGCAAATATCTGTATTTTATATTCTCATTCTGTATTTTATACTCATTCTATTTTAAAAACTAGCTGTGTTACTCCTATTTCATTTACGAGTTGTCATCGTTAAAACATCCAGATAAAGGGTCATTGATGTTATGTTTATAAACTTTCTTCCACTATTACAATACTTTACATCATATTTTACACTCTGAATCACACGGTAATGCTTATTAGCGTGCTTTTATGTTTTTTTTATTGTGTAAAATGCATTAACTTTCAATGTAATTATATACAACAACATTTGAACATGGCAATATAGTCCTAGAGTTGTTTGGTTTCTGTGTGTGGGATTATTTCTGTGTTCTCACAAGGATCTGTAATGATTAGTGATGTACTGCTATTGTACAATTCTGTGCAGAACAGATAGTTGGACTGTAAAAATGTCTTTATAAAGGTATGTGAGCCTGTGACATTGAGGAACTCAAGTTTTAAGGAATATTGTCCATCCACTGAGTTTGGTTCTCAAACCAAAGCACATGTTTCTGTTCGGAAATGTGAACTGTCATCATTTTATTTTGTCTGGAATATTTTTGCTTATCCAAAAAAATAGAATAGAACTAAAAGCATCACCAATTGACTATTCACCTCTTAATTTCTATAATTTACACATATTATTCACAGTTTCCTGAACAATTTTGCATGTGTTGTAAATCTGAGGTGAGACCAACAACAACTAAAGAAAAAGAAGAAATTAAATACCAGAAACTGATTGAACAGATGGCACGGCGATAAAATTGAAACGTTTCCGGCCACAAATGGTTTGGTGCATTTGAGTGCTGACACGTCTAGAGGTTGAAATATAGAAGAGAAGCTGCTGCTAGAGTATAAAAGTACATTTACCAGCACAAACTTCATTAGCCTAGGGACCTTTCCGGAAGCTTGACGGGGGATTGTGCACCTGCTACGGCTTGACAAACTCCCTCATTGCCGGCGTGTTTGTCTTTAAGGGCACGGTGGTCCTCTGCCAAACCCAAGCAGCCAGAAAATACAACTGCCAGCAGAAGTTTATGATTTGAGACAAATAAAACCACCTGCAAGAATCCCTGACTTTTGCAGAATTGTTCTATCAGCCAAATGCAGATTTAAGACATTGTCTTTTGAAATTAATTTAGTCCGACTTTCCCATTTCATTTAGCAGAAAGGATCAACAGCACTTTGATATACGGTTAAAAACACACAGCAGTGAGATTTATATTTCCTCTTAAATAAAACGGAGAGGTTAAATGTCAACCCTGCTTTGATATGCTAGCTGCAATAATACTGTTGGCTCCTCGATTCCGATCAATAATATCTAGCCCATTCCCAGAACGGAGCTGGGAGCGCTCCAAACATCAGAAGACCTTGACACAAGACTTGGGAAATGGCTGACAGCGCGTGCACCTCAGAAACTTCACAAATAAAGCAGGATGCTGTTTAAAGCGTGGAATATAAACCTGAAATACTGGTGATAAATTGAAGAACGGATAGATTTTCTAGGCCTTAGAACATTTATCAACAGAGAATCTTCCTTATGTGTTCAGGGTTAATCAGTAAAGTCGAGCGGACTTTGGAACATGTCTCAGAAAGGATTCATGGCATACATACTGTAGTAATTTCTAATAAACAATCACTTGGACAATACTTCAAATAGGTAATTTTTTTAATGAACTGCATTTCGTTAACCTGTACATGTATTTGCAGATGACAATAAAGTTGAATGTAATCTAATTTACGATAATCTAATTTTTGAGTGATATTGACAACTATTCAAAACAGAACCACACTCAAACCTAACAGTACAAATGAATCCTCATTTGGATGGAACCTTTGTTAGAAACCACTAAAATATACCACATTTACCAAATTTTCTCATTCGAAAGCTAAATCAATTATTCTGCTAATGTTGAAGAGCGTGGGACAGAATATGAGAGAGAGAGAGAGAGAGAGAGAGAGAGAGAGAGAGAGAGAGAGAGAGAGAGAGAGAGAGAGAGAGAGCAATGTTTGGCTGCTAAATCACATCTCAGTCCTTTTTTTTTTTTTTTTATGAAAGATAATTTGTGCCACTAATTTTATGGATCCTTCCGGACTGCCAATAACACATTTCAAGTGATAAAAATACACGTATTGTGGGAGGAAAGAGCTTAAGGCATGAGGTTTTAATTTATGTGAATTATAGTCGTTTTAGATCATTTATCCTTCAGATGACTGGACAAAAATGACTCAAATCTGAGCAGCATTAACACAGGATTATAAATGATCTTTCAAATGAAGCGTGCTGTTTTGGTTATTATTCAATAAAAGTTATTTGACAGGGGAATAAAAGAGCCTGTCATTAACGGTCACGCTTGGCTGGTCCTTTCAAGCACATATAAGCCAATGTCTAGAATAACCCATTCGTGAAAATAAATGACTCCAGTTCCAATCTCAACATTTTACACTCAACTCCATCACGTTCAATGTTGCTTCTGTTAGGATATATCATGAAAACCAGCAGATGTTCGGAAAGCAGAAACATGCACTTTCCATCCTCGACTTTCCAACTGTTAGTCCTCAAGTGGCCCAATCGTGCCTATTGCCAGTATGATGCATTACAGAAGAAAGATGCATTTGCCATCTGTGACGAAGCTTGTAGTCTGACCTACTGACTCTGCTTTTGTTTTAGGTTTGCAGATCTCAGATCAGCTGTCTGCTCCACAGACAGACGGACTTCTGACACTCCATTATCATCGAAAAGACTTATGACAAGCGTGTCAAAAGCGATGATCTAGCATCCCTCGTTCTACAACTAAGTGTCCTTGGGCAAGACACTGAACCCCACATGCCCCCCGGGCGCCGCACTGTGTGGCTGCCCACTGCTCCGAGTTCATGTCTGATCGGATGGGATAAATGCAGAGAAAAAATTTCCCCACTGAGGGACTAATAAAGGTTCAATTATTATTATTATTATTATTATAACCACATTGTGAATTCTTTAACAAGTGAAACAAGTCAGTTGAAAACGTTCATGATCCAAAAATTGTGTTTAGATGTTTGATTTACTACTCATGCCTTGAATGGGAGATTTTAATTTGTAAAGTAGTGTTTATTTGCTTTGTTAAAGTGTTAGATTGACTATAAATGATCCTCAGTTCTACTTCCCGAAAATATCATTAATTAAAACATTCAGTCAGAAAGCATTTTAACACAAAATTAAAATGGGAAGTTTTGCTATATGCTTCATAATAAACTGTAAGACTTATGAGATGATGCTGTTGTTGTTGCATTCTTACTTTTTTAAATACCTTTTAATGAAAGCATCTGTTGTTGCACCATTTTTGCAATTTGTTTTGTTTGTTATAAAAGCATCAGTCTGTCATTATACAATATCTTATTTTATTTAAACCTGTGTGGATACCAAAACGAGCTTTGCTGTATTGTTTTTCAAAGTGGAGGCAACAAATACCAAACTTAAGCTTGCATTTTCCAAAAATGACAGCCATAAGTTATGTACTTGTTATTACATAATATTATGTGTTAATGTAAATCTAAACACAAATATCCTGTGCTGTTAAATGTTATTGCATAAAATTAGATTTTTCTCTTCCTGTATTTAAAAGCTGGTACCTTGTGCTGTTACAAAACAGGTACGTTTTGCTTTCGTAAGATCCATCTGTCTGGATTTATTACATCTGACCACACAAACTGCTCCAGACCGCGGTCAAGCATCTTTCTGAACTGACGTTTTCCATGTTTAACAGCCACAAGCAGAGGTGTTAGGTACTTGAGTAAACTTTAGGAAAATTTGTAAATATACAAGATGTATACATGTGTATAATACAATTGAATCTAAAAAGGAAAGGGATACTGAATAAAGTGCTTTAGACATTGAAACACTGAGAGTATGTGTACTTGTATTAGTACTTGCACTTTATTAATTGTGTGAATTTATTGAGACTGCGTGAATTTAAATGTCGCTTAAATTTTCAAGTACAAAGTAGCCATAAATACAAGTAATGTAAGTTAAAAACTGTTTACAATATTTTAAAAAATTAACAAAAATCCCTAAAGTGTACTTTACACCTCTTACACCTCATAGTCACATCTACCAACAGCGTCACCGCAGTGATGATGCTGAGGAGAAGGAGCCAAGCAGATGTTTGCCTTACCTTCAGCGAACGCTCTCAACACGTGGACGTGCATGATGCAGAAAAACGCCCACCAACTCCACGTCCACCGTGCAAACTTTCTCTTCCCATTCCCGCCGGGGAAGTGCGGAGAAGTCTCGAGGAAAGAGCGTGTATCACACATGTTGTTGTCCGCGCGGTGTGAGGCTTGGCGCGGACTGCTGCTGCTGTCCTCCTCAGCCGCCGTGTGTCGCCCCCGGTGTCGGCGAGCTTTCCTCCGAACTCCCGCCGTCCTGGCCGTTCCCATACCGCGTGTGCTCCGGCAGCCTGGAATTCCGCTGGTCGGGAATTAGAAGAGGAACATATTAGCCGGTGGAAAGTTCCCGGTGAAGTGGAAGGGCTGGTCACTTCATGAACACTTCCAACGCCGGGACCGAGCGAAGGCGCGCGGTCACCAGCGACACGTCATCGCGAGGTGGTCAATATATCAGGTCTGTTTGCGTTTACATGGACACCGATTAACGGATGCCGTGCCGTCTAACACACCGTTGGAGGTTGTTTTTCCCTCTCAGCTCTTGTCATTAAAAAGTCGGGTAACTAGTTGTCACCACCGCTCAATCTCGCCAGTCTCGGATGGAATATCCGCAGATACTGGTCCAGTCACGGGCAGCGATGCTCTTCTTCGGTGTCAAGAAAGCGACAATAAACAATCTCATTTGGACCAACGGACCGACCGCGTGCGCACAGCGTTCTGAAATGACCCAGTCGCAGGAAATATGATCCAACAGTGGAATAAAACTAGTGATGCGGTTATAAAAATGCACAAGTCGCAAGGTAGATGCTCCGGCTGACTTTTGTAACGCCCGGTGTGTGTGAGCGAAAGCAACAAGCGGCTGCTTTTATTGTGACGGTGAGCGGAGCTCCGGCGGCTCACGGCGAAATGAGAGTGAAATGTAATATACAGCTCGAACGCACTTACGGCAACTTCTCTCTCTCCCACCTCTCTCACTCTCTCGCTTGCCCTCTCTTCTCTTACTCCCATTCTCTCTCTCTCTCTCTCTCTCTCTCATCTCCGATCTCTCTCTGCTCTCTCTCTCTCTCTCTCTCTCCCTCTCTCTCTCTCCTCCTCTCTCTCTCATTCTCCCTCATTCTCAATTCTCCCTCTCTCTCGTATTCTCCCTATCTCTCCACCCCCCCCCACTCTCTCTTTCTACCCACCACCTCTCTCTCTCTCTCTCTCTCTCATTCTCTCACTCATTCTGTCTCCTTTCTCTATATCTTATTCTATCTCCCTTTTCTTTCTTCTGTTTTCCTCTTTTCCATCTTCTCTATTTAGCTCTCTTTTTGCTGTTGTAAAATGTCTGGTAACATTTTGTAAATAAAGTGTGTTTAAAAAAATGCAAAGAATTGTCTCTTTCCTCTACACAAATGTAGCTGTTGTTGGTAATACAGTAGTTGTTGGTAATACAGTTCCCCAGTACATGTCAGATGAGTCATAGTAAAAAGTCAGGTAGTCAGATGAAACTAAAATAGAACATTTTGGTCATAATGAAAACCAGTCATGAAAATTTAATACAACTAGATATTTAGATCTAGATTTTTGTCCATTTAAAATGAGTGTCCCATGTGTCCCACTCAAAATAAGGAGCCACTTTGGGCCACAAACCCAAAGGCTATGAGCCAACTAACGGCCCTAAATAAGGCTCATCTGTTATAGTTAGAGACAGACATTCTCTCAGTGATATGTAAATTTCTATATAGGCATGAATGAAATGTTATGATCACTCCTGTCATTACATATTCAGACTGTTTGGTTTTCTGGTTTTAGTGTCAGATGTCGACGAATCAAGTCATTAGTGACGGTTCCTGTTTGTTTATGCTAATTAACATACAGTAACTCAGCGCTATGCAAATATCAGTGAATCATCGCTCTGTTCCGCAGAGATAAAATGCTCGATAAATAGTCTCCGAGATGCAAGAAAACAAAACGTTAATGGTTTTACACGCATAGTATCTGCGTACTATTTTGTTTCGATCATCCTCTGATCCACTTTATCAATTTCTGTCAAGAGGAGCTGGAGACACTCATCTGCTCTGGGTTTTAAACACACAACCCCCAACCGGACCACCAGCCTTTTGAGTAAGTGAGTTAAATGTGATCTTACCTGCAGTTTTAAGTGTATCTTGTGAAACGGAGAAATTAGGGATCTTTGTAGTACAGAAGTGGTTTCCGGAACTTTGATAGCCAAAGAGAAAGAACTTTTATCCACAGAGCAGAGTAGACATTGCTTCTCCTCTGATGGAAAGCAGGTAACTAAGGTAACCATGCACAAACACTGATGTATATGCCTCAGGTTGTCATAGAGATAATGTTACAACACAACATTACATGTATGGAATATTGAACAATAAATAAACCTTATCAATCATCAAATAATAGTATATCCATACTTTTATATCCATCCATGCAAAAGATAGAACAATGGGAAACACACAGAAAGTAATACAGGCCATCATTAATGCATACACACAATCTCCTACTCCAGGACTTTCTTACAATTTGCATTAACTAGCTCCTATACTTTAGAAACAACAACACGGTGTTCCACATCACACTTAGTGTGGTAAAAAGCCAAAGCTTTTAGTTTCACATAGTCAAAGCTTTGGCTTAGAAACGTGCAATTAAAACCTGAAATGCTGAATTATCCACTCACATTGGCAATAAAAACTCATATGACAATTTTACCTTCAAAGTACAACACCCCCCACCCCTATTTAAAATGAACGCCAGAGAAAAAAGAAACATGTTTGGAAAAAATCTTTTGTTATCATCATAGCAGGAAATCAAATCTGCCTCGTGAACACGGATTATGTTCCATTAACATTATACAAATAATGTCCCCGACAAGCAGTTATTCTATCTCGTCTGTTCACACATTTGAGCACGAGCATTTAAATCAGTGAAGGATCCGCTCAGCGTTTACCTGAGATGTAACTGTCGACTCAACATTACCGAGGAGGTTTGAAAAGCTGTGTAATCACTCAGTGATACAAAGTACTTGAGTAAATGGATTGTGTTACTTTACTTTGACTTATTGTTTATTTTTATCTATTTTTTCTGTCAGTTTGAAACATGGAGGTGTTTGATTTCACTTCTATATTGAAAAAATAAAGCCTCATAATGAATTGTTTCTCGTTTTTCCACTTTTCTTGCTGTTATTTATTATTAAATTAAGTATGAGTAAAATACTCAAGTTCTTTTAAAATTGAATACGTCATGACTTTTACTCTAGTCTTCTCGGAATTAGAGACTTTTAACTTGTAACGGATTAATCTTTAGAGTAAGTTATCTGTACTTACTCTATTTAGTTACTATCTGTATGATTTTCAGATACTCTTTACTCCTCTGTAGTCACGTGACGATGTTATCACTTCACTCACTGTGAATCAGGGGCTTCATTTGCTTCTGAGATTGTTCCTAATTGAAAATTCTCATAAATGTAAAGTGAATGTAATTTACCATATGATTAACGCCAAGACAGCAGAAAAGGCCAAATCTGTTTTTCATCCCGCTCTTTTCAAATTAAAGATTAGCAAAATCAGCTACCTGAGAATCGTCTCTGTGGAATGGTAAGAGTCTCCGTTGTATGACTTTGAAAACTGTCTTGCGCCCATCACGGCTGTGCAGGCAACATAGATATAACTCAATAAGAGTGGCTTTGACTTAAAGCAATCTACTCCTCTAAAACTACCTCTCTCTTCAGAGGCATCGGATAAATCATTTTTTTCCTCTTATCTTAGACAGAGCCTCAAGGCCAGAGCGATCAGATGAAAAGGAGACGTCAACCCTGTAGTGCATCTGCAACAAAAGAGGTTGACGGTGTCGATGCTGGGGGCCGAGGTGTCGGATATCAGAGCGATAATACATGACCGAACTTCAGGAGTCACGCTGCTTCTTCAATGAAAGCCCCTCACACCATAGTCAGGTCCACATCGGTTTTTCATGTAAAGATCCACGCAGACGTCTTCCATTCTGATGACAAATGATTTCGTGTCAAGCAAATAAATGCTCTTCTTAGCATAAAGAAAGACGTGGAGAGTATTAATCCATCTCCGCCAAAGACTGGAGACTTCTGGACTGGTGAAAGGGCCGTAGGGTTCAAAAGATCACTCAACACTGAGAGCTTTAATACACCCTAGTGTCAATCTTGTCCAAAACTTCTATAGATGTGAATAAAAAAGCCGTGAAAACACTTTGTGTGAGCTTTCTTTTTCAAAAACAGGCACACGACACCGGGTTCATTGAAACACTGTGGCTGTGCTTGACAACTTAAGAAACAAAACAAAAAGAAAACAGTATAAAAAAAACCACTGTCTCTTTACAAGAAATAGTTTCATTGCAGAAACTTTTTTTATAATGCTTCATGGGAAGTCATGTTAACTTGAGTACTGTGCTGTAATTAAAAATGCCTTTTGAAAACACAGCTGCCGTTGGACAACCCACAAATGTTTGTCCAAAACAGTAATCTAAAAGCAGTAGATTACTGTTTTTTTTTACAGGAAATTGTTATTTTGCAGTGAATTGTGTATGAGAGCAACATTTGTCTAGTAACTAAAACCAGTAGATTACTGCTTTTTTTCAAGGATTTTTTTTACAATGTAAACACATTTCAGTACATGTTGTACCAAGTACATGACAAATTTGAATCATAAGAAAGAGCAACTTTTGCCTAGCTACTGTAATCTCAAACTGTTAGATTAATGTTTTTTTACAGAATAATTTTTGAGTGAGAACAACGTTCATCCATATTCCATGCCATGTATTGCGTAAATCAGCAATGCTAAGGAATGTGTTTCAACTATTTAATTGTGATGGACAGAAGCAAACATTGCTCTTTTAAAGCTCTCTCCATCGCATAATAAAATAAATACAGATAAAATTCCATCACCCATACCTTAATGCAAATAGAAAAAGCTGCCTTGAGCTAAAAAGGTTTGTGCATATTTTCACACACACACTCTCTCACACACACACACACACACACACACACACACACACACACACACACACACACACACACACACTCGCACACACATTAATAAAGCACAAATAATATCCAATGGGAGCAATCTTTCAGGGAGCAGAATAAAAGAAGATTTGCAGCAGCAGATTGGTTTGAAACACACTGGGAAGTCTAAACAAGTCTACATGTGTCTGTTGCTTTGATAACCGGTCTCTATTACTCATTATGAGGCTTGACTGACTGTCTCCTTGCCAACTCTCAGTGTGGCTCATAACAGACCGAGTAGATGTGGCAAATCCTTCATCTTGGATGCAAAAAATCAACCGCTGTGAGCTACAGCATCAGCATTAGCATCTGGATGGCCGTACAAGCTTCGGCACAAGCCCTGCTGAAGGTGGCAACACATATTGGTTATTGAATAATTACTTTATGCTAATGTGCGTGGGAGCGTCAGACACACTGTATGAGCGGTCGAGGAAACATAGTGAAGTTTATTACACTCTGACACTGTCTTGATGGCACGGCGTGTGTATTAAGGGGCGAGGCTTTTTGTGTGGGTGCTTTTTGGTGTGTAATTACCAAGTCCTGGTGTGTGGCACGTATAAGTGGGAGTGGGTACAGAGACCGTCATGAGAGAAAATGCTATTTCAATAAAACCTCATGCTGTGGCACAGAAACTAATGAGTCTTTATTCATCTTTTGGGCAGTTCGATGTGATTTTACTGTTTATCCTGTAAAATCTAAAAAGATTGTGCGTAAAAAAAAATAGACTATGTATTACATTTTTTTTTTAAATGCAGTACTTTCAGAAATGTAACACTTTCACATATTTTTTCATTACTATTTTACACAAATCTCGTTTTTTTTTCTTTTTTGATAATTTAGTGGCTGTTGTGTATATTCTTTGTAGACCCGGCTGGACTAAAGCACAGCTCCACAGCGCCCCCTTTGGCATGAGAAATGAACTACAAATCAATTTTTAAACGCGTATGAGACATGTACGTATTCCTATCCTACTGTGTTTGTGTGTGCGTGCGTGCGTGCGTGTGTGTGTGTGTGTATAAACATATTAACAAAAACATGATTAATGATTGTTTAATTGGCTATTTATAATGAAAACTTAAAATACAGTATAGTTTATCATGTACTCACGATACAAGACGATATTTGAAAGCAAGAACATATGTGGTTGTGCGTGCGTGTCGCTTGTTTTAACAGTTAAAACACAAGAACAAAAAAGAATAAATGCTAATTTATAAGGATTTCATTAATAAATGACAGCTGAACTCAATGAAGGCCATACAAAAGATACTGGAGACAAGAAGAATTATGGGGAATGGAGTTCAATTACTCCGAGCAATGAAAAAGTGACGTCAAATATATTATTTATATTTTAATAATCTGTGTAATCACTCTATAATGTGTTAATTGACAGTCATGGTCCATATGTGATCAAACAACTTCATTTTAAAAGAAATGCGAGTATCAGAGTTAACATGAGTAAACCTGAAGGCAGGCAGAAAACAATCTTTACTAGTAAACTAGTTTAAAATCCAGAACACAGAAATCAAGAAACGGACAAAGTTTTAAAACAGCCCGGATATTACGGTAAACTCCCGTTATGCACTAAGAAAATGTCATGTTCTTACAAAGTTCTTAGATACACAGCCTCATTGAAGCTCCTGTCATCGGTCACATGACCAATCAATCTGCAGAGGATTGTGGGGGATTGAGTCCAATTTTTTTATGATAGCCTTACGACCACAATATATATTCTGGATTATAACCATAAACAAGGTGTGTGTAGCTGCAAACACCACACATCTGCTTAGATCTAGCCTGCCTTTTTCTGTGCTTAAATATATACTTTGACCGTAAAGATGAATCTCATCAAAATTAATCTCAGACAAAATCTCACACATAACAACAATAACAACGCACATTAAGTCTCATTACATTCCAGTAACTACCATTACAGGCCTAAAGACTGTTAGAGAATGCCTCCCGCTCTCTGCATAATTACTAGACCTTCTTTGTCTGTTAGTGTTTACTGATGTCAAAGCTTTTCTTTTTATCTCTCGGCCCCTTGTGAGTGTGGGTGAAAAACTGTGCATTTAAAATCAGCCATCGTTCTTTGTTGGCTTCTGGGGAGCCCTGTAAACTCATTCTCGGTTATAAATAAGTGAACAAGGGTTGAAGAGAAGAACCTTCTTGCTGGTTTACTCAGCTGTAGAGTTTGTTATGCGTGACTGCTTTAACGGAGGTCACACAGGTTGTCTCACAATGATAAAACGAATCCACCCATTCTCCTCCATGCATCTCTCTTATGATTAGACATGAACTAAAGGTTCAACAAAAGCCTAAACCAATCAGAGGGGCCAGCAGGCAGGCGGTCCACGTCAAGGCTCCGGGGACGGTGGTCTGTATTCGATGAGGGATGCTGCCATGGGGACGCACAGAAGTCACCCTGATAGTTTCATTTACCTCTGATCAAATTTACCAGCCAAGCATTTCAGGTTCTGTCATGAGGATTAGGATTTATCTTGAAAATGTAATTAATTCAGCAATGCAGGCCTCCAAATAACATCTGACCTGAAATTGCAGCAGGAACCGTGTCCCCTGCCGTCACTTCCAGCTCGGCATTGTGTTACGCTTTATATTGTCAGTCCTTCAAAACGAAAGAACAATGTGACACTCTCCTGAATGAATCTCTGATACTCTGATAATAGGCAATATATATACTGTGTACCGTATGTATATATACAGTATATTTGCCATGTAGATAAAGTGATAACCTTGGTCAGTGACTTTGACTTTTTAATTTCCTTTTTTTGTATTTTTTATACCACATACCTTTCATGTCCTTTTTTATTCTGCATTTGTTCATTGTTAAAAATGTCGTAATTATTTCAGCCAGAGCACTTAGAGACTCTAAAAATGGATGTGCGATAGTTAAAACAGTCAGAATGGTAAGAATTAGTCACTGTCAACCATTCATTTTAGGAACTGCTTTTCTATTGTTGATTTTCTAGCACTTTCTTACTCTTTTCTATGGAGCTGGAGCCAATCCCAGCAACTCTGTGTTTGGGGGTGGGACACACGCTCAGGATTGCTGACCGACCAATCAGAGAGCAGGACACTGACATTTCTCTAGAAGGCAATGTTATTGGACGGTAGGAGGGGAAATCCAGCAAGCACTGGGCAAATTCCATTTAATTTATGGGTCAAGCGATACAAATGGCCCACGGTTTCAAACAATACATTTTTCAGGAAATAAACTCTGACACAGTGATGGTTGGCCTTCGACTACCTGCAATTTTTAAGACTTTTGGATTACAGTATAATCATTTGCCATAAAAGTCGTTACGATCAATTGCAGAAAATTAATCATTAACTATAAGTATTTCCAACATGATCCTCTAAATCCGCACCCAGATCTCTTTCGTAATGACTGCACAGCAAAACGAATTGAAGACTATGAATAACTGAATTTTTATGAACTTCCATATGTTCTGATGGATGAGAAACCCAACACAAAAGGCGCATGTGCGAGGACAGGGAGATCTTAACAGATCAATTTTGGTTCAAATTAATTATATTTATATGGAGAAGAATATGCTTGATTTCAAACCAAATTTGGAAAATGATGCACTTCTTGGCTTGGGAAAAAAGTCTGGAGCCAGGAAAACGATTCCCGCCGCGTGCTTGGAAAAATTACAACACAAACTCTCTATTTGGCAGTAAAAAGATCTGATAGACCATCGTATTTGGAGAAATGAGGAAATGAACACACAGACCCCAGAAAAGTGTGTGGATGACATTAATTCAGTATGTACTATCAAGTGTTTAAGTAGTATATCAGTAGAAGAAGTTTGAGGCCGTTTTTTTCCCCAGTGTAGAGTTTTTGTGGGTTTCTTGGGTCTCCACCACCTCCACCCCAGTCCAAAAGCAAATGTTCTGGAGAATTGGAGTCTAGACAATTGTCCATCAGTGAGAATGTGAATGTGTGTTTCTGTCTCTGTGATTGGTTGGCTAATAATCCAGGGTGTGTCCCGCCTTCTGGCCCAGAGTTGCTGGGATTGGCTCCCTCTGGTGAAGAAACTCGACGGATGGTTTAGCACTTCCTGTATAGATGTGTTTTCTGAATTGTATTTATCACACTATACACACTAAACAACTTAAATGCATAGAGTTCCAATATTCCACTACTTGATCTTTGAATTAATCTGCAACCTTGGAACGCAAATTCTCTTTGTACATACTGAACGTACATTAACATCAAGATTTGAAGGTTCTTTGTTTGCAAAAACAACATTCTTCAATCTGCGATGGTTGAATGCACATTTTCCCTTTTCAGATTTTATTTGTCACTCTCCTGGATGGATTTGACTAGCTCAAGGTCTTCGAGTCTTTGATCTCCTGAAACATGAACTCCTGCACTTGTTTAAAATTTTATGCTGTTGTAAAATTATCTGTATGTGGGTTTTCAAACTGTTCTTGTGATAAAGGTACTAGATCATATTACATGGGGGTTAATTTAAGATCCGCTTTCACTGACCTTTATTATTGTAAAGAAACCTTTAAACCCACTTTTGTGCATTCAAAAGACTCACCAGCAACAGGTTTGTACAATCAGAAAACATTTAAGGGCTTACACACACGTGCAAGCGCGCGCACACACACACACACACACACACACACACTGCAGTAAAAGACAGTTTTTTGCAGTTCTTGGGTATTAGACTAGTTATCTCCTTCGCTTCAAATATAGAAAAGCGGACATTGATGAGTCCAGAATATAGCATAATTGAAGATATAACTGTGATTAGAAATGTATTGTTCTATTATTTTTACGACTGGTGTTGATGTTATGGATTCCACAAAGGGAGAATATGGCTTCTGTGGACGTATGAGATGCATATTCTGATCATATTGAAGGATACACTATTCCACTTCAGACTTTCAAAGGAGACAAAGAATTGGCTCTTCTGATACGGAACTACACTTGCATCAAGGTCAGTGCCACGGAAGATGGACAGATTGTGTTGACGTGTTTTATGAACATCTTCAAAATCAGTTTTTAGTATTTTCAATCCACAAAATTTGTGTCTGTATTCCAATTCTTCAAAGCATGTAAATCTCTCATAATAGAATTTTGACTCAATTCCTTTCAGCTTATTAAAAGGCAGCTTATAACTAATATCTTAATTATTCCACAACATAAATTGTGAGTTGGGATATTTGTTGATCTTATGTTCCTCATAGTTTCTCTCCCTGCCACTAGAGGTCAGTTTTTTTTTTTTTGAGTTTGGATTTCTTTGTTCTGTTGTTGGATTTCTGTAGTTTGGATTCACTACAGAAGAGAATTTGTACATTATGTTCTTTTTTTACATAGTTTTTTCATTGTTGGAGTTGCATTTGTCATATTTTATAGATTCTTGTTTGGATTGTGAAGAATCTGCCCTTATGTGAAAGTGAAAGTGAGTTTGTCAACATGGCCAGCATGAACCATATCAAAATGTGCTCTGCATTTAAACTCTCCAGATGAAGTGAGCACACTTGTCTGAGTAATATAATAAATAGTTTATAATAATATAATTGTTTTCCTTTCTTTTCAAAAGACTGATCTAGATGCTTTTCAAAGTAGAAACTCAGTACAGGACAGAGTATACTCAGCTCTCCGGGAACCAGAATTGGAGAATGTGGTATAAAATGTATAGATTTTAGATTTATTTTTAGTTTCAAAATATTAAGTATTATTATTATTATTATATAATAAATATTGATGTTTCATATTAAGTTTCATATAAATATTAGTTCATTTCCTGTCATTTTGTAATATTACAAAAAATGCAAATCAGACTCCACTGATTTTCCACAAATTTTCCCCTGTGGAAGTTGATTTAGTCACAGTTTGTTGGTATCATTCATCTTTCTAAATAAACCTGTTGGAGTCATCATTCCAAATTATCATTCAACCACACACACACACACACACACACACACACACACACACACACACACACACAGTTTATCAGTGAATTGTAGCATGTCAATCTGTGTTTCACTGCTTTCCAGAGAAGGTCATAACCTACAGAAAACACACAGAAGACATTGATGATTTTATCTTGAAATGATGTTTTAATATTACAGCCACTGGTTAACACTGATAGCCGTCCAGTGACTTTTCTAGACCTGTGAAAATTGTTCTCTTCCTCCTGATCCAGTTTGTGCGCTTTGAGACGGTTAAAACTGTGAAAAGCGCCTTACAAATGCTCAGAACTTGAACTTGAACTTGAACTTGATCTTCACAGAACTAAATCCATCCTTCCACTCAGAGTTTCATATTCCCTCATTAGATAAACCAATTGTACTGGAGTAACGTGATAACAGGGGAGCAGGTCGTCTTTACCCACATGCATCTGAGTCGATTACAGGGATGAACGGGATGAGGACATGGCCGCCGTTTGTGAGTCTAAAATCATATTAGGAGTGAAGGACGTGACCTTCTCATAACTCTCCATCTCGCTGGGCTTTAATGCTTGAAAAGTCAGAGGATGTTAAAGAGTGCTCACTTTGACTAAGTGGCACTCAGCTTGGAATGATCCTTAATATAATAGATTTATTAATGAACTCATTTATGAACTTGAAGGCCGATTGAATGTAATTATGGTGACGTGATGTTGTGTCCTCAAACACTATACACATGGCATGTTTGGTAATAGACAGTGTGAACTTGGTCAGTGAAATTACATAATATGTTAATTATTAGCAATTACAAAATAACAAAACACCCTATTTTAACTTGAATCTTTGAAAATATTTGAATTTCTTGGTGATTTTTGAAAATGTTCAGTATTATCAGGATACAGATTTTAAAATGAAGGAAAGCGTGAGGTAAATCTAAAAACGTTCTTCATAAAAAAGTGTTATATTGATACTATATATAACATTGTTATATATAGTATCAATATACTGTATACCATATATACATAGGGGGATTCCTAGCTCCTACTATGCTAAACTTTAGGTCCAATCAGTTAATTTTAGATAAATACTTCGATTACACAGGCTTTAAAAGAGCAGAGTTGGTTTACTCTTTTGTCACCATAAACACGTCACAACACACGATCCCCGAAGAGTCTGTTTCAGGAAAAACCAGACATGCCATGATTTGCGCAAACACTGATACATACTTAGTTTTGTGAGTTGTGATTTATTTTGTTTGTATTTTTGTTTTATTTTACCAAGCAACACATTTATAATTTTTTTTAAATATTCGATTAGAGAGAGATTCTGATAATAACAAATTGTATAAAATGTGTATGTTTTTAATGAATAAAAATAATTTTCTTTTATAATGTTTTATAATTATATTTTTTTTGAAACTGGGGGGGGGGTGCTCTTTATAAAACAACATATTATATGAAAGGGAAAAAGAGTTGCAGAAACTATTTTAATTACACATCATTTTAATCATGCTATTTATAGTTACATTATCGCCAGATATTTTCTTGGGGGAAGATGTATCCACTAGGGGGCAGACTATTGATCTAATTGACTGACAATTCTACTAATAACTGCCTGCTTTGGATAACACTGCATGGGAATCTGAGAAATCTAATTTCCTGGGCCTGTAATTCTCAAATAAGCCAAATGTAGATGTGAATTTATGGCAAGTTTTTTTGTTTGTTTATTTCAGTCTGTCCTATATTAAACAAATGAAGCATTCCCGTTGGATACAGTTTGACATTTGTGTAACTGTTTCCATAAACAAATATTTTGGGACTTCATTTGCATCCCTTGTGTTAAGAGTTCACAGTGAAACTATATACCAGAGTTTAAAGCTAGGAACTATTCCCGCATGACAAGTCAGCACAAACAACAAATATAACCAATTCTGTCACAGTTCAACTTGTGAATTTAAAAAAATAAAGCATCAAAGCTTTATGAACTTTATTCAGCCTACTTTTTTGTCTTTTTGCAGTTTTTCCCCATATTCAAATGTATATATGCACACACACACACACACACACACACACACACACACACACACACACACACACACACACACACACACACACACACACACACACACACACACACACACACACACACACACACACACACACACACACACTCTGTATGTATGTATGCATGCATGTATCAGTTTGTACAATAAATAGAATAAATGCAAATGTAAACAATAAATCTTTGAAAGACATAAAAAATGTATTCATACACATTTTGGAAAAGCAGATGAAGCGAGGAAATACAGTGACATTGTAAAACTACGAGAACTTGTCTTTCATTTTGACCCAAGTTGTGTATAATAATATATACAAACATATCATCACTGTAATATTTACATTGAAACAAAATAAAGTCCAAAGTTATATCTTACATTTAATACTTTAACAACATTTAAATTTAAAAAGAATAATATACTTTGATTTGAGAAAAATTGCCTGCACTTTAAAGTTGACACTTTTAAAGACGATAACACCATTGTTCTTTTCAGAAGTGTCCATTCACTTTAAGTCTAAGACAACAACATAATTTTTATTACCTTTTCCACGAAACACTTTACTTTTGATTATTGTAATAAACGGTTTCGGATTTTATTGTTAGCGCAACTGTTATTGTTTTTTTTTTTCCGGAAAAGATGACGTCTCTGTAAGCCCCGCCCAACAGTCTCAGAAAGTTACAGGTGAAACTGTCCGGCGAGTTTAGTTGGTCGTGTCGTCAGGCTTGAGCCTTTCAAACACCGACGAGCTGAAATCTAAAGCATGACCCTGCCGAAATAACAACCGACGACTCATCTGCACCAGGTAGGTGTTATTTCTTTAAAGCATTTCCAATTTGAAAACTTAAAGACGGAAATTGGAGTTGTTAGCAAACGTTCGGGGGTCGAGTGAAGATAATACATGACATGTGTTTGACTGCTGGCGTCATGTGGTTAGAAGTTGTAGAAATTGAGCTAAATTGATTAACCTACATCGATTTGAGTACGTAAATAAAATGTATATATTTAAGTGTGTGTTTGCGTCATACTGTGTATATACATATATTCATTCATAAATGCGTGCATACATGTATGTATGTTTATGCATATATAAATAATATGTAATGTGTATGCAAATATATGTATTTATGTTCATTTTCGTGTGTGTGTGTATGTGTGTATATATATATATATATAGTGAAAGGACTCACTACAAACAATACAGTGTATAGATAATTGCACAACAATCTCTGTGCAACCTGATCAGCAGTGAGACTGTGTTTTTGTGCATCAGATCTGAACAACTGTAAGTTTGCGGTTGTTAGGGATAGCACATGGACCTACTGTGTACAATCTAAAGGTGATCCGTCCTGACCTCAATTTTGCGTTGCAAATTGAACAGCGTTCCATGACACACACCCTTTCAGTGTAGGAAGATCATTGGGAGAGACTAGTGAAACTTGAAAAGAGGATCCTTGACACGAAACCAGCTTGTTCTGCAGGAACGGAGATTCTGGAGTGATTGACTTTGTGTCTGTGGTTTTACAAACCTGTTTTTATAATTGGGTCAGTTGTTTATGGGAAGCCAGTAAATACAAGAAGCGCTTTTTCAACTGTGGTCACACACACAGAGATTTCTGTGTCTGTCTGAATTTTAAAAAATGCAATGTATATTTTACATTAAAAAGTCTTGCATTAAAAATAGTACAGAAACATTTGCATTGGCTTATCAGATTTGAAATAATCTATATGTAAAAACAAATTCCTCAGTATCCTCAGAGAAAAACAACTCATATATTTAGTAATAATCACTTTTATTTATTAATCCTCAATAAATTTAGCTCAAAACCCGATTATGTAAAATATACTTATTTTTTCAAAAGTATACAATAAAATTTTACTTTTAAAAGAGTAACAAGGATGTTTTTGACTAAATGGTTTGAGTTGGTTTGTTTTTCGTTTTGAATTGAATTGAAAGTATTTTTTTGTCACACAGCAAGGAAATCACATTTAACAAACAACTACAGAGAAAAAAGAAAAAGAATATTTATAAACACACATCTATAAATAATAAATAATAATAAATAACTCTGCAATGTAAACATTTTTATTACTTAATGGACAACTTGTCAGTAACAGTTATAAAAACTGAATAACAAATTTAAATCAAATGTGTACAGTCATTATTACAGTCTCCTAAATTTTTTTTTCTTAAATTAAAGATACATGTTTATTCTTAAATTGCTGACACAAACATCTGATCTGGTGTCAGGTGTGTAAAATGTTTTACTTGAGATTACAAACTAATAAAACACATTATTACAGCTTAAATCTTTGTTAAAAAAGAATAACACCATAGTGATTTCTGCAAATGTTCAGTATTCTCGGGAGATGAGTTATAAAATAAAAGAAAGCTTGAGGCACAATCTGGAAGATTCGTTTCTTCTCAGAAATCTTCAGAGAATTGCAACAGCTTAGCAACAGAGCAAAAGATGTACACAATGCCTTTTAAAAGTAGTAATGCCTGCTTACTTTTAAAGTAGTACGCTTAACTTTGGTTCACAAACTGTTCTGATCTTTACAATTTTTGATTCGTAGACAAATATAGTGTACCATAATGCATCAATCCTCTTAGTTTTTTTTTCTCACATTCTAACCCAAACACTGCACAAGATACTGGTTCTACTACTTCTCTTTCGACTTTTCCCTTATCAGGGGTCGCCACAGCGAGTCATCCCTTTCCACCTCATTCTATCTTGAGTATCTTCTACTCTGACCCCAGCCAACCTCATGTCCTCTCTTACAACATCCATATATCTTCTTCTTGGTCTTCCTCTTGCCCTCTTCCCTGGCAGCTCCATCTCCAACATCCTTCTACTAATATATTCACTATCCCTCCTCTGCACAAGATACTGGTTCTGTTAATAATAAATACAGTGGCAGGTCCAAGGTGATTTTATGTTGTAGTATATTTTGTATAGTACAGCGCCAACATAGTAATGGAGAGTAAGTAGTGGAGAATATGATCCATCTCGTGTCTCTCGTACTAAACGTGCGAAAAGAGTGTTTTCTCTTATAAAATGAAAGGAAAACGTAGTCTTGAAGACCTTCTTCAGGAGAGCAGGCCACCTTCTATATCATGGATGTCATCAGGTTGGCCTGGCCTGGCGTAGTCTCCGACAAAGGTTGAATTGTTAGTTTTTCCTGCTCTTGGTGTCCTGTTTCTAGAGATTTCATCACAGCTTCATCCGTCAGGCCTAAACAATGCATTAGTTATGGTTCCATTGACACAAGCCCAAGTATCTCTGTCATTGATCCGGCCAAGTAGCATTTTTCAAATGTCTCTGGTACTTACAGAAATATCTTATTAAGTTTAATTATAAATGTGGTTTGAGAACAAACACGGCTGTTTGTTTTTTTCAGTGACATCCATGCGATTAGCCTTCAGTCAGACGTCTCGTTCTCGGGTTTGTTCGGTCCTTTTAGACAGACGCTAAATGAGATCGTCCAAAACTGTCATTGATTAGTTTAGCTTGTGAATTCCTCGAAGTGCAATGGAACGAAGATTTTCAATTATCAATTATTACAAAGACAAGCAATGTGTGCCATTTATACTCTGTTTATTATCTAAGTCAAGGTAATTATAATGTTGTTTAATATTCATGTTAATGTTGGGATGTATTGCTTTTTATGTACTGACAAAGTTTACATGTTTGGGAGTGTGTGTGTGTGTGTGTGTGTGTGTGTGTGTGTGTGTGTGTGTGTTCCTTTGAGGAAGTAGTACTTTATTACCCAACTGGGCAAGAATGTTACTTAGAAAGTTTAGTTGTTTTAGTGGAAACATTGTTCAAATATGGGTGACGTGATTCATGCCGCTTTCTTTCCTTTTTTTTTTTTTTACTTTACGTTTTCTTCTAAGCAGTTGAATCCTTCATTGAGTTAAATGGAGTGGGTCAGGGCCGTTTCACTTTCTCACAAAACAGCTTGTTGCAGTTCCTCTGAAGTGGCTTGGAACTGCACTGAGCTGCAGCCCATTTGTGTGTGTGTGTAGTGGCGTGTGTTTTTCTTTTTTTTTTTTCTTTCTAAAATTGCAAAGAAGCACGTGGTGTTTGCTTCCGCTAGCTTGGTTTTTCAGCCTCATGAAAATGACTGAGAATCACTCAAGCAGAAGCGCCGTACTAAATCTTAACCTGTAGATGTGACTCTGGATTACACCTTCTTGGAAATGCAGTGAACCGTTGCAATGAAGCCGTGTGATTCTGTTGTCTGTTTAGGTTTTTTTTTTTTTTTAAGTGTTTTGATAATGATCCATTTGACTGGAACACATAAACACGTGCCATTCATTCTATTTGTAGAATTTCTTCTACAGAATACATCAGTGGTGGCCAACCAGTCAGAAACTACGAGCCACTGTTTTCTGTGTTAGAGCCACAAAGAGCTGGAAAGAGCCACATCATACACACAGGCACACATAAACATCATCCCATTCCTTAATCTTGTATGCACACACACACACAGACCTCTGCTCAGCCAGATTTAATTAAAATAACCACACCAACATGATAATATTAGTTATTTTTCAACAGTTAACATTGTGTGCATATTTGACTCATGTCATGTGAAAGCTTCTGAAGAGCCGCATGAAATAATCAAAATAGGTGTGTGGTATTTCAGTCTCAAACTATGACTTACAGGCTGAAATTGACCCTCCGCAATATTTGCACTAGTGATTTCAGCAATGTCTTAGACGTTCGGTTAAATTAATTTAGTCAATATGACATTTTGCATTTAATTTGGAATTAAATGGTAAATAGTTACTAAGAAGAAGCATCAACGTGCAAACCATCAAGACACTTTGGCAGGTTCAAAATATAACATTTCCCACAGAAGACGTATGGTGTGGATAAGACATAAATACGTCTTCACTTGTCAGAGTAGATGCAGTTACTCTGTCAGAATTATTACAAGTCTTCACAGGTCATGTCTTTCAAACCTGTCTGTCATCCGCCACGCCCGGCCTATAATTATAAATCGACCCATGAGATGAAGCGCATGAAAACTACAGCTCCCATGATGCACTGCATGAGTCACCTTGCTTTGCATAAACTGTACAAGTTGTGTAGTTTATTGTATAGCAAAAGTTTTTCATATTCAACAGTTTTTTTATGATTAATGTGGCGTGTTCATATTTCTGACTTGTGTAATTTTGACATACAGCACATAATATTATGCTATTTAAAGTTTTAGTTTAATTATTCTGTAATAATAATTTAGTCTGTTTTTGTACACAATTTGGTTAAAATAATTGTTATTTATGCCATAATGGTATAAAACTTTATTAGTTTGGGATTTAATTAGTACTGTACCCACCCCCGAGAAGCTACTACTGGAGACACACTGATTCTAATGTTAAAATGAGGATGAAATGTTGGAGCTGCACACGTGAGCACCTGCTATTGAATCAAGGAAGTGAAAGTTGCTCTCACACTTACACGCTACATAATAGGAAATCTGGTGAAGCGTGTGGGGGCTGAGTTGCGTGTCTTTTGATGTGAATCACTGTGATGCTGGCGGACTCTCAGTGGATATCCTGACTCCGTTTCAAATCTTTTAGTCAGCAGGCATTATTCGGGGGACACCCCTGTTGTGTCCCTAAAGCCAGTGACGTTGTGTTTTGTCGGAGGAATATTTCACTCCACCTTTTGATTTTAGATAACTATTTTTAACTCCCTTTTGAAGCTTTTTTTGGTACTAATAAATCTTTCCTAATTGGGACGAACAGCTTAAATTGTATGAATGAATAGGTGACAATGTTTTCCCCTACTTGCAGTCTCCTCTTCCTTCGTTGACTCTCTGATGCAAATTGGACTTAAAAAAGACCGTCTACTTCTGTTTTCACTACCCACAGTCTCTGATCCTGTCTTTTCTTGTGTGTTGTCTCTTTCCATTAGTGCGTCTGCGCTCACCTACATTTCTTTCCGAAGCCTCAGGTACAATAGAACACAGGCAGATCCATGCTGGTCTTTTATACAACATGCAAAATCAGTAGTAATAGTTTATTGCTACAATAGAATGACGTACAGTATGCGAAGGCTCATGGACCACTGGAAAACTTTCTGTTATAAAAAAACATAATATATGGGAATATATGCAAAAGCGTTGCTACGTTGCTAGCATTAAAGCACAATTCCATGTTAGCGTATGTGTAGGGAAGACACTTTTGAATTGTGATTGTTCTAGAATCATTCTACGTTTGCTCACTCACAGGCCACTGAGTTTCTAGTGAAAAACTTAAGTCATTTTGAACAATTTGTCTTATTAATTTAACATTGTTTACTTTGGCAATGCGCTGACTGACAGTGTGTTAAAAGTCTAACAAATGTCATTCACATTAGGTTGTGCGTCACCTGTACAATGTTTTTGTTGGCAAACGTTTCATCATCATATATTTTGTGGGTAATGCATTTCTGAATGTTTTTATTACACTTGACTTGACGTGATTTGACTTACAAACTGTAAACTCATCACTGTTGCGTCATGTTTGATTCAATCCAAGGGTCAGGAACATCCTGGAAGAAATTGTAAATGTGTTACCGTAATTATTTGGCATCCGATTCTAATTTCATAAGATGTGTCATTATGTCTTTACAGACCTGATGGTGATAAGAATAATACGAAAATAAGAAAGGTTATTGTTTGCGGTAGCATATGAAAAGTCAACATTCCTCACTCTGCTAAAGGTTTGTACGGTAAAGGTGTCCGTTAATGATTTATAATACTTTCTCTAATCTCAATACTTTCTACTATCAGATTTGTAACTGTGGATGGTTGTGTTGATTTGTCTAAACTAGAAAGAACGATGAGCATCTTTTGAGTTTAAACAAACCGTGGCTAGTTGTGGTGAAATTGCTTTGTGCAACGATAAAATGTAACCCTTTGTGTTTTTTAAATGTAGCGTCTCATATAACAAACGGGTTTGATTCTAAAAATATCTGTAGCGGTAGTTTTTTTTTTTTTAAACATTAGCCACAATTAGGTTAGGAATAATGTGTAAAGAAAGCAAAAGTTATTGGGTTTCTTTTTTTAAAGTACTGGTTGAATGAACACATCACCATCTTTAGATTTTACGCGATGCGCCGTCAACGCCCTCAAGGTCATTGTTGCTTCTGTGACCAATGTAATTTTTTTTTATGATGGTTTCAGAGGTCAGAATGGAGAACAGAGACTCCAGGGACTTGCTTGACTATGGAGAGAAATTATGGGAAAACGCTGAGAAGAATCGCTACATCCTGTGTCGGTTCATCAACCCGAACAAGCTGACCTCCTACCTGCGCCAATGCAAGGTCATCGACGAACAAGATGAAGACGAGGTTCTTAATTCTCGCCTGCTGGAATCCAAAGTCAACCGCGCAGGTAGGTTAACGTGTTGATGTGCTTTTGTGCGTCTGTGATGAAGAAGTCGGCCGGATTTGAAGGCTGCTTTTGCTTCTCGAGTCAGCCAGAGGGACATCAACTTTCATAGATCCCGGTGACACAATACTAAACACCACGGAATATGGAAATGCAAATTCCACGGCGAAAACATTTACATGCAAATCACATCATCAATCAATTACTCGGTCATGCTATTTTTCACGCTGTTTTTCCAGTGGTGTAATGCCATGATGAATGAGCGCTTTTAATCCTGGGAGCTACCGATGTCGTTTTTCTCTCCCAACGACTTCTTCCTGAACCTCTGTATCATTTTTCAACTTGTGAATAGCCACAGGCAAAAATGGATGACAAGGATTTTACCCGAGCGGCTCGCTAAAGCCCGAGCTGTTTGTTTGCCACAAAGCAGCTCATCAGAAAACTTGTTTACCACGGCCGGGATGTTCACATCCCCCTAATGATTCTCTTTTTGCTCGTGGGACTGGCAGTCTGGCATGTAATATTGAATATCTTTCACATACTTTTTGTGCTGATATCGTCTAATGGCTTAAAGTACAAGGCTCTGCATCATCAAAAACAAATCTGGCACTACCTGCGACTGTAAAGCAACATTATAAAAAGTCAAAGGCTTTTGTCAGGGAAAGCTTCATGGGTTTAGCAATAAATCTTTTATTCATGGATCTCTGTGATATCTCTGCTCTGCTGTATTCCACTACCAATGTAATAAAAAGTGTGTGTGTGTGTGTGTGTGTGTGTGTGTGTGTGTGTGTGTGTGTGTGTGTGTGTGTTTCATACACTCATCGGACACTTTATTCGGCATACCTATTCAACTGCTCAGTAATGCAAATTTCAAGCCAATCACATGCAAGACAATGTGCAGCAGTTTACACCGAGCATCAGAATGTGTAAGAAAGATGACATAAGTGACTTTGAATGTGTCATAATGGTTGGTGGTCTGAGTATTTCAGAAACTACTGATCTACTGGGATTACCACACATGATTATTTTTTAGGGTTTACAGCACGTGTGTCTAACTCAAGATGTGGCCCGCCATGTCATTTTATGTGGCCTGTGAGATCTTAAAAGTTTTGATTGTCTAAAAATAACATTTATAGTTACATTTTTTTACATCCAGCCTTTTGAGGACAGCTATAATGCTGATGTGGCCTTTGCTAAAAATGGAGAATGGACAGACTTGCTTTAGCTCATAGGATGATAACTCAAATAAAGAGCGTCTGTTGAACCTTGAGGTGGATGGGCTACGGCAGCAGAAGAGCACACTGGGTGCCTCTCCTGTCAAATAAGAAAAGAAATCTGAGGCAACAATTAGCACAGGCTTAACAAAATTGACCAATATATTGGAAAGTCATTGCTTGGTCTGTTGAATTGTCATTGACATTTGAATGTAAAAAATTGGCATCAAGAACGTTCAAAAAGAACCGTGTCACAAAGTAGTACGTTATAACAGTGTAAAATGACTGACTACAAATGTTGAAATGTTATAGACTTATTGAAATACTGAGGTAGTGTGACTTTTTGTTCAACATTTTGGTGATCTTAGCAGCCACTGCATTTTCTTGTTTTTATTTTTCGTCTCATTTCTAATTTTCATTGCTCTTGTCCTAGTGTATCTGACACTGTAAATCAATACTGTGTAATGTACCAATACCCAATATTCCACGCGCTGCTTGCAAATTGTTTGCTCAAGCAATTATTGAACCGCTATTACCGTTTTACCTAAAATATATATTGCGATAATTATTATTAGTGACACCCGCCCAGGATACGTGTTATTGTGTGCTTTTATTGGTTATGTTATGTGTCAGAGATGCACTCGGATTAGGCAAAAATTAACAATTAAATTGTTGGTATTGCCGCATTTATATGTATGTAGAACTGTTTATATGACTGTTTTGTAAGTCTGTGTATTTCTCAAATACGGATGTTCAGATTTGATTTTTAATATAAAATGATTTAATAATTTTATATTTGTTAAAATATTTAAAATACTTTTTTTCCACAGGGCGGCTTTTGGATATCCTGCACACAAAAGGAGAGCGAGGCTATGTGGTGTTCTTAGAGAGTTTGGACTTGTACTACCCCGAACTTTATAAATATGTTACAGGGAAGGATCCAACTCGCCGGTGTTCAACTGTTGTTGGTGAGCAACTGTTCTATGAAATATTCATTAAATATTCATATATAATATTCAAGTCACATTCAAGTATTTCTTTGTTACAAACGCAGGCATACACTGTATGATGTGATGAGATGTGATTAGAGATTATAAAATTATAAATATTTTGCAGAATATATATTATTTTATATAATATATTTGGTAGTATTTAGCTTTTTTGCAGTATAAAGCAAAAAGACATAGAAAGCAATAATAATAAGTGCCAAAACGTTATATAATACAATATGTTATAGTTAATCGACCGATGCATATAAGGTGTGTAAATGTCAGTTGGGTGATGGTGAAGATGGACAGAGAGTCTGAATGTTCTGAAGAAATCTGTGTTGGTTTCCCGAAGGCAGAAACACTTTGCATTGTTTGTATTTGTGGAGATCTTCTGCTCATAGTCCAGGCCAGGAATATCATTAACATATTTGAGCTATTAAACTTGCTTAATGGCTTTCACTCGCCTATAATGAGCTTCTGAACTTGTGCAGAGTCCTTAAAACCCCTTAGAAGTTTATCTTCTGTAGATTGATGCAAAACTACAAACAAAGTCATTATTTCAAGTAACAATGATATAAATAAGATAAATACAAACAATTTTACGTGAGTGTACGTCTGTCATTTAGTCTAATTAGAGATGTCATTTTTTTGCATCTTGCAACTCACTCACTCGATCAATCAATCAATCAATCAATCAATCAATCTGTCACTCAATCAATCAATCACTCTCCTTTCTCATCACTCACTCACTCACTCACTCACTCACTCCAATAACTCATTCAATCACTCTCCTACCTAATCAATCACTCTGACTCGCTCCCTCACTCACTCACTCCCTTTAATTTATTTTTTTTTTTTATCTCTTTCAATCCACCTATATATTTCTTTTTTTATGCATATTTTTATGTACCTGTGAGTAATTTTTTTTTATTTTACAACAATTCTGTTTCCATGATGATCACAAGTGATATTGGCGCAAATTAAAAACTAAACCGAAAGACAGATAATTTGACACAACATTTTCAACAAACGCAGCATTTATTCCTACTTTTTCCATTTATTATCTATGTAAACATTTTTTTGCAAATACATAAACGTTTTAAGATATACACATTGCCTTATTTAGTTTTATTCTTTACTTTTTAATTAAAGAGTAAAATTCTTTGCACATTATTCAATGTATTAAACTTTGTAATTGTCTTCGATTTGTAATCAAACGTTTGGGCTTGATCTGATCTATTTGTTCGCCACAGTGGAAGAAGGACATGACGCACTTATCCAGTTTCTAATGAATGAAGTGATGAAGCTTCAGCAACAGTCCAAAGTTAAAGAAGTGCAACGTGTGGACATCTTATCCAAGTGTCGTACACTAGAAGATGAGCAAAAGAAGCTTCAGCTGGCCAACCAGGAGCTAAATACTTTCCAGGACCGCTATAATAAAATGAAAGAAGAGCGCAATAACTACAACGATGAGCTCATGAAGGTGAAGGATGAAAACTATCAGCTGGCCATGCGATACGCTCAACTCAGTGAGGAGAAAAACATGGCGGTCATGAGGAGCCGAGACCTCCAGCTCGAGGTCAGGAGGCTGATTACTGCCGTTCTCTTGGACGTGATTGATGCATTTATTTGGAATTAAAGTTTCCTGCTGTCTCATTTACTATTGTCAGATTGACCAGCTAAAACACAAGTTGAACAGATTGGAGGAAGAGTGTAAGATGGAAAGAAAGCAGTCGCTTAAACTGAAGAACGACATTGAGAACCGGCCTCGTAAGGAGCAGATCTTTGAGCTGGAGAGAGAGAATGAGGTCATGAAGATCAAACTCCAGGAGTTACAATCCATCATACAGGTGTGAACGTACAGTAAACCAACAAACAAGATGCAAAGGGAGTTTAATCCAAATTGCTTTTTTTTTTGTTCATGTTTGTGTAGCCTAGCAGTCTGCATGTTCCAGATAAGGCCATTTTGGAAATCTTGGAGAACGACCGGCAAGAGGCTCTGGAGGATCGGCAGGAGCTGGTCAACAGACTCTATAACCTGCATGAAGAGGTTAGACAGGCCGAGGAGCTCAGAGACAAGGTTAGAACCCGCTTTCTTAGTAACAGAACCATAAACACCAACTCCAGAAATTTCCAACACCAGACTTTTTTGGTTTTTAAAAAAGTCTAAAGCTAAAATATATTCGATCCGCATGACCACTTAGCTATTATTATATTATTAATATAATATTATTAATACTGTGTTTAAGTTGACAACTTAACCCTTATGTTATGTTTGATTCAGAGGATAATGTTGACAGGTCAATTTGACTCTGGGCCTTTTATTAATCATATAAGTGTGAGACAACTGTGTTTTATGTGTCATTTATGCAACAAAACAAATAGTATTTGATCTTTCTTTGATCTTTTTTTGGGTCCATTTTGTCTGAAGGGTCATATTGATCCGAGCATTATCTTTGTAACAAAAACATGTAGCGGTCATTACAAATATGTGAACTGAACCATTTTTTGTTTATATGTAGATTACACTAACTAAGACAAACAGAGGACGTTTCAAAGTGAAAAGAAAAAACTTTTAACACTGGTCGATTTGACCCAAACAGTATCTTTGTAACATGTAAGCATGTAGCGTGGTGTGACAAATGTGTGAACTGAATGGTTATATGTTTTACATAATATTTACACCAAATAAGCCAAGCAGGAGAAGTGTCAAAGTGAAAAAATACTTTTAGGTATTTTAAAAATAGTATTAAACTTTGAAAAGTCAATTTGACCCGAACATAATAGGAGGGGTAATTCCCAAAACGAATCAAAAACTGCAAAATTAATCCAAAGTTGAAAAAACTTGTCAGTGATGTCCTTCAATATGCGTTTTTGATGCCTTGTACGCAAGGATCTTAGTGTGTTTAACATGGTGTCGGGATGGATGTTTTAGTTGATGGCTAGACAAGATGAAATGACAGGGTTTTTCACACATGAGCAGAAAGCGGAGGCTGATGAGGACCGACTCCTCTAAGTGGCCTTTTCTGCAATGTAGCGTATCTCTAATTAGAAGCGCATCTGAAGTGACTCGTGAAGAAGTGTCAGACCAGACAGGAAGTGACTTCTAATTAAAGCCGCTTCTCTTTTGGAGGTTTTGCTTAGCGTTCCATTTCTCAAACACATTCCATGCTAAATTCAAATTCATGTTAGCTTAAGAAGTGAAAACGAACAGTCTTGAAAATATCCGTCCTAACACTTGTTTAAACTTTGCGAAATGTACCGTAAAAACCTCTCCCAGTCTTACACAGGTTTATTCTTCATTTATTTATTGACGTGGAAAGCAATCCTTCAGTGTTGGAATTTATGCAACAGCAAAGTGAAAATTTCTGCAATGGCAAAGCATTTTCAGAGCAACGCTGGGAGATTGTAGCTTCATCTGTGAAGTCAGCAGGTTTTGACAAGAATGGCTGGGTGTGAAATGATGGTCGGATGGGTAGCTTTTAATGTTTTGTTCTCAAAGCAGATGTTCTATGCTACTTTTCGCTTTTCTGACAGTCCAGATGGATTCCGCTCAAGGTCGCGTCGTAAGATGCATTTGATTTGTGCTGCTCTTTATTGATGGGTTGAAATGAGAAACATTTTATCTACTCCGCAGTACCTGGAAGAGAAAGAAGACCTTGAATTAAAGTGGTCCACTTTGGTAAAGGACTGTGAAATGTACAGGAACCGCATGAATACCATCATGGTGCAGCTTGAAGAAGTTGAGCGTGAGCGTGATCAGGTGAAGTGTTATGGTTTCTTCTCACAAGAACAGAATGTTTCAATGCTTTATTGTACGTCTAATGCTTGTTTTCTTCCTTCGCCAGGCTTTTAAGTCGAGAGATGATGCTCAACACCAAGTTTCACAGTGTCTGATTGATAAAGACAAGTATCGCAAGCAAATCCGTGAGCTCGAGGAAAAGAGTGATGAACTTAAAATTGAAAAGATGCGAAAAGAAGCTAGGATTGTCAATCTAGAGTGCAAACTAAGACGAATGTCAAAGGACAGTGGTGTGGAACAGGTGGGTAATATTGTGAAATTTTGCCAAAATGGAACAAAAAAAGAGTATATCCATCCATTCATCTATTTATCCATCCATCCATCTATCTATGTCCGTCCATCAATCTGTCCATACATCCATCCATCTATCCAACATGTCCATTGATCTGGTTTAAAAATGTAGTTTTGTTGTTAGTGTTTTAAATTTGAGAAGTTTGCCAGGCACAATGCATGTTTTATTTTTCTTTCTTAAATAGAAAATAATTATTTAATTATTTAGTAAATAATTACTTATGATTAAATAATTATAAGTAATTATTAATAATGTATTGCATTTTTTAAATAAATGCAAAAAAATTATCTATGTTTTACATAAAGTGATCCAGTTAAAAACATTTAGGTCTTGAATAATAATTAATATTAAATTAAGAAAAAGTATATTTTCCACTTTTTAATCTTTTTGAATAGCAGGAGTTTTTTTTTTTTGCTCTAACACCAGTAAAGCAAGGACCTTAATTTTTTTTAAATAATCCTTTGTGCGCATCAATTTGCTGTTCACACCTTCATTTGTTGAAGCCTTTAATTACTTTTTTTATTATTAATTTCAGAGTTTGCCACGCGACTTTAATCCACTAATTATAGCTCAGAATTTTGGCCAGCCTGACACGAGTCAAGGAGGCCAATCGGATGATTCTGGAGAAGACGGCATTGATGATCACGAGTGCCAACAGGATCAGAGGTTGTATCGTAGACACAACCTTAAAAACAGGGTGAGAACTATGTCTATAAATACGTGTGTGATGTTATTTCGCTTTTAACTGAAAAATTATTCTGCTTTAATATCTAGTGCAGACCAAAATCTCCGGCCTGTGGAGCCAGAATTCAGCCATTCCAAGGTAACCAAACCTGATTTTTGTTCTTTCAACGTTATCATTTGTAAGTTAAAAACTGCAATCTTAGATTTTGATTTTGTGGTTTAGGTATAACAAATGGAGACCAGTCGCTCCAGGCCGCTGCCGACAACACGAGTAACTCCAGTGCCAGTGTGGTGACTTCTCCCAATATCTTTCCTTACCCTGTTGCAGACATTTTAAGCAAAAACGTATGCGATTTTCTATTATTCTCCCTCTGGATTTGTGACCTTTTCAGCTTGAACTGTGTTCCTGTATCTCTTTAGTTGAGGAGCCGCAACTACAGTATATTATCCACAGAACCTGAGCCTCCGGACCAGAGCTCATTTGTCAGGAGGTTCAAGGAGAACTCCAACACACAGTATAAATGGTAAGCGAATAAAATATTTTAATAATGAAGTATTTTTTTTTTTCTGTAAAGTGTATGTTTACGTTTTGTTGGATCATGCTGCATTTAAATCGATGTAATAATAAATGTTATAATAATTCTGTTGAAATGTTTTCATGCTAACTCAACCGTTGTGTTAAAATGACTTGAGAAGAGCTTCTTGTAATGTTTGATTCTAATTAAAATACTGTAGTTGGAGCTCTTGGTTACACAAATTAGTGATCGTCTTTACTAACTCTGTGGAGAAGTAATTCCTCGTATTTGCTTTTCAGTGTTCATCCCGACAGTGCAGATACTGACAGTGGGGATAATGCAGATACGGGTATGAACGCTTCTGTCTCTCCCATTCACCATCTGAATAATACACTTAAAGTGACTTGTCTTTGTAAAAATGTCACATCTCTTGCTGTAGATGACTTAGACATTTCCTCCTACGGGCCTTCATCCATCCACTCGTCTTCGTCCTCCCACCAGTCTGAATCAATGGACACCTATGATCTGGAGCATGTCAATACCATCCTCAGGAAGTTCTCTTTTGAGAGGTTCATACTTGTTTTATGTTTTTAAAAAGCCAATTCAAGTGTTACCATATTAACGCAAAAATAAGCACCCCCCTAATTTTTCAGGCACGAAATACAAATTCTACTCATATGCATATAACATAAGCACCTTCTTACTTTCTTGGGGTTCTGACCTCGTAAACCTAAATTTCTGGCTAGACACTTCTTTTAACAATACAATTTTTTAACTTCTTTTACCAAACCTAGCTTGTGACTTATTTATATGAATAATAGATACAAAAACCGAACGCTCAATATTATTATTTCAATTCAATTCAATTAAAATCAGTTCAATAAATAGTGTTATTTAGCCACTGCTAAGTGTCGCTGTGTGTCTAATGTTTCTTTATTTCAGTTATTGAGCCAATTAATGCATATATGCATGTCTGCCTCTAGAACCATTATTTAGGAAAAGAAAAGACAACGCAGAAGCGCACTGCTACATAAAGGCAACATATTACCATTTGTTTGTGTTTGATCCTGACTTGAAATAAGGAGATAATTGGCGCTAATGTTTACCTGCATATTTGGAATAAGCACATATAAGCACAGCCGGCGTTTTTAAGCTTCTAAAATTGGAAAAACGTGGTGCTTATATTTGCGTAAATATTGTATTCATAGTTGATTTTGGGCTTTTATTAATACCACATTTTTTGTTTACCTGTACATTTACATGTGACTCTATTCTCTGTCTTCAGACCGTTCCGACCTTCGTTGACTTCAGGCCCTCTACAGTCCTCACTGCGACCCATACAGTGCCTTTCTCTCTCTGGAGAAAACCTCTGGGCCGAAATCTCTCTGATTGGGGGAAACGAAAGTGGGATTTTTGTGTCTTCAGTCCAGCCTGGGTCCACCGCAGAGCAAGCTGGGATTAAAGTTGGACACCATCTACTAATGGTGAGGTTAGATCCAGAATTGAATGCGTAGTAGAAAGCCACTAAACAACTCTTGCACTTTGCTGCTTATGAAGCTGGAAGGCAGCATTCGTGGGGAATCTCAGAGTGTGGCTTTAGACGCGTGCACCAAAGAGGAAGCTCACTGGACCCTGCAGAGGTGTTCCGGAAACGTGGTTCTGCATTACAAGTCCAGTTATGATGGTACGTCCAGATTCCTCATGAAACCGAGAAGCTTCTTGCAGGCTCCTTTCAGTATTTGATATGCATTGCTCAATTTACCACCCAAAAAATGTGAAATGCTTCTGTAGAAAGTGTCCATCCAGATTCCTCATGAAATCGAGAAGCTTCTTGCAGGCTCCTTTCAGTATTTGATATGCATTGCTCAATTTACCACCCAAAAAATGTGAAATGCTTCTGTAGAAAGAGTCCTTCACACAATTATGAGGAAGTCCTTCTGTCTGAGGTTTAAAATGGTGATTTACACGCCGTAGTTCAGCTAATGAATATGAAATGTTATTAATGTTGGTTAGATGAAGTCTCAGCGTCGACATCTTTCTCCTTTCCAGGATACAGACGGCTGCTGAAAGACATTGAAGATGGCACGGTGGTGTCTGGAGACTCCTTTTACATACGCTTGAATCTCAACTTCTCCAGCCAGTTGGACAGCTGCTCTTTAAACGTGAGATGTGATGAAGTCCTGCACGTGCTGGACACTATGCACAATGGCAAATGTGAATGGCTGTGCGCACGTGTCGATGCTTTTACCGGCAAAGCCACGGAACGCGGGACCATACCTAGCTACTCACGGTGAGAGTTGCAAAACCAATCTGCATCATGTGTAATGGTTGTACGGTGGGCTTCTGCCTTTTAACTGTTGTTTGTGGTGGTGGGTTGTGCAAATCGAGCAGGATGTGATGAGCTTTCACCCTGTTTCAGAGCTCAGCAGCTTCTGCTGGTGAAGATTCAGAAGCTCATCTGCAAAGGAAGTCGAGAAGAAGCTGATACTTTTCAAAGGAATCGGGTTGGTACTTCTCGTGATGTGTTTAAATACATCAACACTTTTGCTCACTTGTGCAACACATTTTTAATGCTAGACCACTTAATTATTTTCTTTACACCACTTGTGGAAGCACAGTCATAATACAATGAGTAATGAGTGATAAAGTACTTGATTAGATGGGCTTTGTTAATTTGTTACTTTGCACCTGTATTGAGTATCAAAAATATAAAAGACTTTTACTCTCTACTTGACAACATTTTTGATTGAGTATTTGTACTCCACTATATTTGAATGGACACTTTTTGTTACTCGTTATAATTGTGACTGTGCGCGACAAGTCGGCCTCTTCTGGATGCTATTTATGAGCTGAGTTTGACTTTTTTTTTTTTATCTATTTTATTCTATTTTGAAACATTGAGCTGTTAAATTTAATTTCTACATCATGAAATAAAACCTTATAAATAAAATGTTTCTTGTTGTTCACATGTGAGCTTTTTGAGGCTATTTTCAGTACGAGTGAAATTACATACTTTACGGCTCAAGTCTTGGTATTGGTGACTAGTAACTTGTGATAGTGTACTTTTAAAAGTTAGAGCTTTTTTTAAAGAGTACTTTTACTCAAGTATGGTTTTCAAATACTCTTTAGACCTCTGGCTTCCACATCATTTCCTGCACCTCACTTCCTCCCATCTTTCTTCTGTTGCTTCCTACAGACCAGTCTGCAACCAGAGGAGCCCACCCCATCACCAGAACCCAAGTCCAGTCCACGTCTGTCCCGAGCCAGCTTCTTCATCACGCAGCTGCTGCAGGTCTTCTTCAGCTCCTTGGGCACAGCATCAACAGTCCGGAGGTCCTTTTATTAAAAGAGATCTTCTGTGTCAGTTTGTCAGCAGGGTGGATAACAAGTATAAAAGGATGAACAGCAGCGAGCGTGTCCGAATTGTCAATGGAGGAAATCAGTCATCCATCTCACGACCAGGATTTGAAACGTTAAAGCCTGAAGGTAACTCTCACCACCCTTGATTTTCTCCTGTGAAGAAGTCATACAGAGAACAGCGCAGTCATTATTCGTATGGGACATGAATGACATAAATGTGTGAATATGAATCATTCATTTTTGCACGTAATGGAGTTAATTTTAAATTGTTAATTGTCCTGCAAGTACCCTCTTTCTTGTTCGTTCAGACCCTTCAGACCCCGAGAGTGACCTGAACAAGAGCTTGAATCTGATCCCATATAGTTTAGTCACTCCACAACAATCTCTGCGCAAAAGACCCGTTCTCTTCACCCCCAACATCCTGTCCCACACCATCATTCAGAAGATCCTGAACCACGGAGGAGCCATGGAGTTCAATATCTGCAAACCAGGTACGAAGCTTTTGCTTTTGCTACGAAGGTTTGCTTTCTCAGAAGAAGATCTTTATCTCGACAAGTACAGGCATCTGCATTTCTTTTTTCCATGATGCGAATTATTATTTTACTCAAGAACTTTACATCACTGGCAGCAGATTATGCAGAAACAATAATACCGTATGGGACCTTTTTTTTTTTTTATTGTTTTTGAATTTTTATAGGGTCACTATTTATTATTGTGATTCTTAAAAAACGTCTCTTAATACTTTATAATTCTCATAAAGTTGTTTTATCTATTGATAACATTTTAGATCATATTAAAAATACTTTGTTTATGTTTGCACCACAAGCAATACAACTAAACAAATGAATTTAGAACATATTGTATTTTGTATGAGTAGAAGACATATCTCAAAACATTCAGATCTTAAAAAGATTTTTTTTGCCTAATTCCCCCGGTACGTTACTTGAAACTTGTCCTTGCAAGAACCATTTGTCTTGTCTCCAGACATTCTGACAAAAGATGAATTCCTCATGAAGCAGAAGATGGAGCCCATCATTTACTCCAAAGAGAAGCAGGGAGGCACGTATGAATGCATCACCCCAGAGAAGATCGACGCCGTCGCCTCCAAGGTGCCGTAACAAATGTACCTCCTCAAAAAAATTGAATAAAAACCAAATTGTGCTTCTGCTTTTATGCGCCACCATTCCTTCTGCTAAATTAAGAAGGTTGTCTTGAATGGATGTTCACTGTTTCAGAAACAGTTTTCGGACACATATAAAAAGAGTAAAAGCTTGTGCATCTTTACTTTGCATCACTTGTCGACAATATAAGAGCTTCTTGAGGTTTTATCAGGTGGTTTTGTGAGAGGCAGCTTGTTGTTTTCCACACACTAAGATGAGTCAAATTTTCCATTGCAAAGTTTACTGATGGGAAAGGTTTGTCCAAAACAGGAGAACGCAAGAACAGGCCACTGAGGAAAAGAAAGATGCTTTGGCTGGTTTAGATGAAGTGATTTTCACAGTGACAATTGTGGATTTTTCAAATTATTGAAATTATTCTGATTAAATACAGAAAGAAAGAGAGCAGATTGATGTGGGAGAGAGGGATGAGAAGGAAGAGGTAGACACAGAAAAAGAGAAGGATGAGATTGATGAGAGAAGGTGATGGATAATAGGGAGCAAAGGAATGGGAAAAATGAGAGTGTGTGAGGCTGATGAGAAGAAGCAATGGAAAGAGAGAAAGAGAGGAGGGGGGGTGAGAGAGAACGAGAGAGTGAGAAATAGAGGGTGAGAAATAGAGGGTGAGAAAGAGAGAGAGAGAGAGAGAGAGAGAGAGAGAGAGAGAGAGAGAGGGAGAGATAGATTAATGAGAGGAAGCAAAGAAAAAAGAGAAAGATGAAATTTGAGTGAGAGTGATGGATAGAGCAAGAGAAAAAGAGTAAACTCAGATGAGACTGGAGGCACGAAAAAACAATTCGAGAGAATGAGAGAGGGAACAAGGAGTGAATTCCACTGAAAGAGAGTAAAAGGAAGAGAAACGTTGAATGGAAAAAGAAATGCATTATTTAATAGAATTAGAAAAAATCTAATAATTATTATTTTTGTTGATTTTCCAAATGTTATAGAAGGTACTATTTAAATTGTTATATTGCTTTTATTGTGAAATTATTTTTTAATTTCTGAATAAATAAAAATGAAATTGTTATTACATTTTTTTAAGTGTTAACGTAGTTATCAATGAGATTTGTTGATTATAATAATACTTATTGTAATCATAGAGTAAGCATTGTCTACTGGAAGCAGAACTGAACTGTGTGAAAGACCTGCTGAGGAGGGAGATCTACCCTATCGTGATATTCATCAAAATCTGCGAACGGAACCTGAAAAAACTAAGGCGAGTCAAGATCCCTAGGCGGACATTCTTGGTGTAGTTTTATTTCCCATTCAGAATTTTGTGTGATTTTGACACGTTCCTAATGTGTTCCAGCAGAAAGCTGCTCCTGAAGGTGGACATTGAGGAGGAATATCTCAAGCTGTGCCGCTCCAAAGAGAAGGAGCTGGAGACTCTGCCCTGCCTGTACGCCAGTGTGGAGCCCGACTCTAGCTGCGGGGTGGAGGACGTCCTGAGGATGATCAAGGAGAAGATATTTGAAGAACAGAAGAAGATGGTCTGGGTGGAGCAGGATCTACTCTAGGCTGCTTTTCAGCCAGACTATCAGGCTTGAACCCTTGTCTATTTTCAGTTCGGATACGATGAAGCCGCCAGGGTGTGTGTGAACAGGAAGTGGCTGTCAAAGACAGCGGCTTGGGGGAAGTGCGCTTCAAAAATTGAAAGACGCAAACATCATGATTCCCTCTTCACCCTAAAGCGTTTGTTTCGTGCTAAAAAAGTCCACTTTTTAATCCACCTACAATTGACCTGCCTTATGTGTTTCTGTATATACAATCAGTGTAGATATGTTTTATCAATGTACATTTTTTTTTTACATATTTATTTTTTACAACCAGATCCCACCAATGTAGTTTGTCTACATAACAGATGGGTGGCGCTGTTGTGCACATTCCAAATTTTTGGGAGCTTATAGTTAAGTGTAGGCTAGTTTGTGTAGGCTGCATTTAACCATCCAGTGAAGTTACTCACACAATCCCGAAGCAGTGGGCAGCTTTAAGTCATGGTGTCTGTCTGTACCTTGCTCAAAGTCCAATTCTAGAATCAAATCTCTATCGGACTGGGATTCGAACCTGTAACTCTTGGATGGCAGGTCCAACTCTCTACCACAACTATTGCTATCGATTTATATTGCAAAATGTAATTTAATCTTGACATTTTTCTGTATTCTGTTATTTGTCCTCTGGTCTAGATGACTCTACTGGTCAAATTTAGACATTCTGAATTTAGCGTTTGTTTATTTATTAGTCAAAGTATTATCATAAACAAAACCTTTATTAAAATGTGTGATGCATTTCAGATTATCCAGACCATTTATATTAGCTGCCACGGAAAACGTGTCAAGAAATTAAGCATTTTGCTTAAAAAAAAACGTACAGCCAATGGCAATGTCAGCCAATGTGAATGTCTCATCTCTTCATTTACTGTATTTATGAGCAGTAAACGCCAACAAAAAATTTTTCTCAAGATGCTTGCATTCTTAATTTTTTGACATCTGTTGCTACAAAGTTAAACACGTTACATTTAAAAATAATCTCAAGTTTAATAAAAGTTGATCTACCCCCCCCATCACCCACAAGTACAGATCTCATCTCACAAACATTATTCAGAAATAACAGCAGCTGTATGGAATCAGATTAGTGCCAAAAATGTCAAACGTAAATTTCGAAGAATATTACAAAAATGCTTCACTTTTACGTTTGTTTTTTTACTTTTGGCTTCATGTGGTTGAACCTTACTCTGGTTGGAGCTCTAAAAATCCAAACAAAACAAAAAAAAACAAAAAAAAAAATTT
>CM051506.1:10345702-10375588 GCA_028031935.1 Paedocypris micromegethes
AAAAAAAAAAAAAAAAAAATATGTAATTGCAAGCGAAAAAAAAAAAAACAAAACAAACATAAATGTGAAGCATTTTTGTTCAATTCTTTGAAAAGTACGTTTGATATTGTTGGCACTAATCTGATTCCATACAGCTGAAGCAATAGGCCGGTGTGTTCCGTGTAATCGATGCTTGTGAGAAGATGTTCACGTGTCTCGTCTCTCTCGCTGTGGCTGGTCTTCTCTGCACGACACGACGTCTCCTTAGAAACGCACTGACGCATTTCTCCGTCCAGATGAAGGATGTGCAAAGAGCAGAAATCCTGGAGCGAGTGTGTCACCAGCAGCGCGGTGGAAATTTCAGTTGCTCCCTGACAAGCAGATGATGTTCTTCATGTGGTTCCTGTCTCTCAGCAGCATCACTCGCACTCGCAGACGACAACAACAGTGTCAGTAAATCAACTTGCCACTGTGATAGTAAAGCTCCGTTTGTTTGGCTAGGAAGGAAACGGCTTTATTGAACACGATTGCATCATCGACTGGTGAAGATATGGGGACTTTACTGGGAGAAAAAAAACCCCAGATGTTTGTTCAATTCGTGCTGTTCCTGTTGAGCTTTATTGCTTGAAAGTCCAAGGAGAAGTGGAGATGGGAAAATTCCATTTGCATATCAGTGAATATGTATTGGTGAACAATTTGGACCGGATCAGAGTCCAGAACCAGAAGTTAAAACTACAGCGTGAGTGATGAGAAGCGCCTGCAACAGGAAGTGTGGAGCACGCGGTGGCAGATGGTTCGCCGTCTGTTAATAGCTGCACTTCTCGCTTCCATCCGTCAAAGCTTGGAGGAGCGCCGGAGCTGAGATGTCATCATAGACTCCCATAAAGGAGTGTCTGTCACAGGCATCAGAACCTCGGCATCTACACCATCTGCAATTCACATGCTGGAACCTTTTGCTTGGATCCAGTTTTCTCGCGAAGCTTCAGGACGACACAATATGGACGAAAAAACAAGCTGTTATGAAAATTTCAAATTTCTTTTCATGATTGTGTTCACCGACCCAGAAGGAAATGTTTTCCTCACTTTAAAGTGGGAGAAGAACTATGAAGAACGGTTCTCCTTAAGGTTGTGAGTAGAGTTGCCACAATGGACGAGAAAACGAGTTGTTATGAAAATTGCAAATGCGTTTTTTTTTTTTCATTTGGCCAGTTTTCTTTGCATGATTGTGTTCACCGACCCAGAAGGAAATGTTCTTCACACTTTTAAGTGGGAGAAGAATCATGAACCTTAAAGTCGTGACTCGTGAGTAGGGTTGCCACCAGTTTCTTGAAATACGAAATTGTCCCGTATTTGTTATCGTTGTTTTAAAAGCAGCGTTTCATGCAAATCATCTCTTGCGCATTTTATGAAGATCCTACTTTTGATTGGCTAATGCGCAACATCACGAAGAGATTGATTGGTCTTTTAACTGTCCAGTGAGGAGGGCGGGTCTGCAAAGTGTTGTCAGAGACTGTCAGACACTTAATAATTACTTTCTTACATGACACATTATTATCTACAACACAATGCCCATGAGTAAGTCAAATTAAATACATTGCAACTATATTTTTAACAATTATAAATAGGCTGTATAAAAACTTTACTAGCTATTCTATGGATGTGCAGTTTCCATGTTGTTATACAGCAAAAAACACAAATATTTTAGCAATCCTTTTAAAATACCATTATTATTTTAGAGAAGTCTTTTGATGTTGTTTCTAAAAGAGGAAAACTTACTGCGTTTCAATTAAAGAAATTATTTTTGCGTTAATTATATTTATGTCTCATATTTTAAGTTTAAGGTCACTGTATGCAAAGCAATGTTCCTCGGCCCGCCCCTGTAGCCCCGCCCCCTAGGCGCTGCAGTATGCATCCCTTATTTTTTGGTATTAAAAGTTAATCATTTAATTAATACACTGAATTAATAGATTATTGTCTTGTGGTAAGATTACTGAATGACTAGAGAAAAGAAAACGAAGACTAGAGATAAATGTGCACGTTAAGAAGTTTCTGCTCTCTACAATATTGGAAGGGAATTTCTGCTTCTTTGGAGTTCATTTTGCAGAAGAAAGAGCTGATCCAAAAGACAAAGCTCTCACATTACCACCAAATGTACGTTCCAACTCTCACTTTAAGGTCATGATGGAAAGAACAAGGTCTCGGATTCTGTGTCCCCTCCGGAAGAGCTTAAGGAAAGTGTGGCATCACTGCTTGAGCTGTGACCCGACTCCGGAGGCGCGGAGGAAAGTGGATGATTGCTGTTGTTTACTGCACGGATGCCTGCTGTTGTCCATTTGGTTTTCAGTCTTAACTAGACGGTTATTATAGATGCTTCTCAAATAAACAAGAAAGACTTTCTAAGAAAATCTATCTTTTGCTAAACATGGTTGTGTCGGTAAAGTGGCTGCTTTTTGCAGTGACTAAGCTTCCTTGGAAAACGTTGCTCGTCTATTAACTACGTAAATCTTATTAAATACGCTCTTGAAGTTTGCTATTCTGGAATTATTGTTCCCGAAACCAAGCGATATGGAATGAATTATTCACTTAGGCCGTTTCTTTATTCATTCTCTGTTTGTGGAGAGGAGACGCTGTCACTTGTTATGATTTCTATTCATTACACATAAATTTCAATCCCTCATTTTTTAGCAAAGAACTGTGAAGATCTTCAAGCCAGACCGGCTTCCTGACTCTCTCAAATGGGAGATACATATCAAAATCTTCATTAGGATTTTCGGTTATATCAACTGACCAGTGATTTAATCCCGCATGTGTCCGGCTATGAGAGAAATTAACATTTGACCACTGATTCTGCAGCAGGACTTAAGCATGTGGCTTTACAGTTTATAAAGTGAACAAATATTACAACTTCACTGTCTATACTCTCCAAATGTAAATGTTGTTTTATATTTTTCTGGGATTTCAGTGAAAACCAGAGCAAACATGAAGACCACAGCATCTCCAGAACGTTTAGCGATGACATCATCAATAAACGGAACCGGCTAATGTAAAATAAATTGGACAGTAATCTTGCAGGAGATGAGGCGCAAAACTGAAATGAGGGGGAAAACAGCATCACGAAAGAAAATCAAATCCAGAAAAATAAAAAACAGGATTCATTTAATTCAAGTCGTGCAAACAGAACTAAAATAAAAAGCGATTAGAATATACAACTTACCAATTTTTTAAGGATCTATAAATAATAATCTTGGGAACAACATTTACAAGATCAACTTTACCTTTGGGATAATATATTTAAACTTGATTTAATTCTTTGGATTACTTGTCCTTTTAAACACAATGTACAAATTAAAAACTACAGTTTAAAAATATTGACCCTAGCCTGCCAATACAGAAAAGTAAAAAGCAAGTGCTTTGTTTTTACTGACAGAAAGACCACTTGCTCGGTTCAGTAATCAGACCCCATCAGCGGAAAGCACTTACAAAAGAAAGCCAAATTAATTTAAAAAGTCATTTTATCACTGACCGACTTCAAGTCATCAGCTTAAATGAATGGGCCTCGGTGGTCCGGCAGCCTGCGAGCTGCATACTCAGCATGGGTGATTATGATGGCTATTTTGGCTTCTTCCAAAAAGTGGTTCTGAGGAGAAGAATGGATATTTGTGAGTTGCCTTCTTATTTGGTCATCAAAATGTGTAAGCATGACCGTGCTGCTCTTCGAAAGCCTCTTCAGCTGCATTTGTCTGCACGTTGATTCCATCTTTCCTGCAAAAACCGGGTCCAATTAACCTCCTGCTTGAGAAATCATCTTGAAAGCTTTTCCGTTAAATGGTTTCCTTGTGCACGTCAACTCAACAAATAGGTTTAAGAACTCTGCATAGGGCCACAGTAATCAGAGCTTTCTTCTTCTTCCTCAGCAATGAACGCCACTGAATAATCTGGAATGAGAAAGTATTTATATGCTAATGTGGGAAGTCATTTTTTTTCTGACGAAGGTGGTCAGTCTGTAGTCCAAAACTGTGCCGCTTATACCGTGGTGTATTTGTGATTAAATTGTCTTGTGTGTTCGGCTGCCATGCTGGGCAACCTTTAAATATTAAACCGTTCCACATTGTTGGCACAGTCTGTAATGCCATGTCAGCATCTAATAAGGGTTTGTTCTAGGAACCACACCATTAAACCATGTTGATCACGTTTACCGTGACGCTTTGGAAACCCGTGCTCAATGTGGACGTTTCTGGGTGGGATTGCTTTTATTTATGATGCATTTATAGCAGCACATTTTCATAATAATAAATCGTGGATTTGAGGGAATAAATAAAATGACTGAAGGAAACGGAAGTACAAGACAACACTGCCCCCTGGCGGAAAAAGCTTTGTTACCAAACTCCACTCTTTGTTCTTACGGTTACTTTGTACGCTGTTCTATTTTTTTGTGCAATGATAATCTATATTGTCTGTATACATCTATACTGTCTGTATACATTTTATATTTAAAATACTTCTACATTTATTTTCCCAAGAGACAAACATTTTTTGAAAATGCTTACATTTATTATACTAGACGTGTTGTTGTACTTTTATACTAATAATACATTAATTAATTAATAAATACAAACACTAAAAGAAGACATTCTTAATTGCACGGTACATATGTATATTATACATTGTTTACAGTGACAATAAAGGCTCTATATTCTATTCTATTCTTGACTAATTATTACTCTTTAAAACACAAACTATCCTCTATTGTCAGGGTAATTCTGGCCCCTGAAACATCCTGACATGCTTTAGCTACTAAAGTTTAGTATACTGTATTTCACACCGAGACAATGCTCCATGTGAGACAGCAAGGGGCCACTCTACTCTAACTGCTGACTCCGGCTGCCCGGAATCCCCCTCGGCCGCTCCAGCCCTCTGGCGCCCCCTATCGGCCTGTCGCAGCAGGTGGGGCGTCCGCTCGGAAAGAAAGTTCCCAAGAAACATCAAAAAGTCGCTCGCGCTACCGCAAGATGAGCTCACGCGCTGCCCGTCTCACCGGAGGAATACACGCGTAGAGAAACCAGCTTCTTCTGAGCGGCTCGGCTGCGTTTGGAGGAACTTTTCTGTCTTATCGCGCTGCTGCGTCTGTAGTTTGGAGGACAAAAGTGCGCGGCGCCGGGAGCTTCATTGTGAGCCGAGATCTTTGAGATTCGTCCTTATAATGTAAGAACATGTAGCTTTGTGTTTGTAAACAGTCGGTGGATGTTCGCAAACAGCCGTTTTGGGACGAGTTCGGCAGAGTTTGATGAGTTCGTCAGGTGGCGACTGACCGTGTGTACGATGGCTGGCGTGGTGCGCTCGCTGAGCCGGTGTCTGCTGCCCGCCGAGTCCGCCGCCGATGACAGGAGGAGCGGCAAAGAACGTCCCCGCGAGCGCGACATCAACCGGGAGCGCGAGGCGAAGCGGCGCAGTCGCGAGATCGACGCCATGCTCGCGCGCGAGAGACGCTCCGTTCGACGCCTGGTGAAGATCTTGCTGCTCGGCGCCGGCGAAAGCGGCAAATCCACGTTTCTCAAGCAAATGCGGATCATTCACGGCAGAGAGTTCGACCAGAAAGCGCTGCTCGACTTCAGGGACACAATATTCGAGAATATAATCAAGGTAAGAGTTTGTTTTGACGTGTTGTTGTTTGACGTCACCCTCGAGGGTTTCCTGAGGTGATTTGCACTTTTGTTATGAAAGTCCAGTGAACAAGTGATGAAGAGACGTTTTGAAGCCGATGATCTTCTCAAAGTTTGATGTAATCCACAAATGAAACACACGCTCCTCTAAACTCACCGTTTAGTGATGGTTAGTGGTGTAAAGTACCCGAGAATATGTACCTCGTTACTTTACTTAAGTATTTTTGGCTACTTCGTACTTGTACTGTATATCAAAAAGTAAGAAACTTTTACTTTCTACTTTACATTTTTAATTGAGTATTTGTACTCTTTACTCCACTACATTTGAATGGACCCTTACTGTTACTCGTTACATGCTGATTGTACATGCCAACTTCTGTCTACTGAGGTTAATTTCTTGGATGGGCGAGGTGATATCACCATCTGCAGGATGCTGGAGGTACTGGATGCTATTAATGAGCAATATCACGTGAACTTGGATTAGTTTTGTACATTTGAGTTTGACTGAGGCTGACTTTTTGTCTTGTTATCAGTTTTGATCTGCCATTTTGAAACATTGAGGAAACATTTCTATATTGGGAAATTAAGCCTCATAAATAAAGAGTTGCTTGTTTTTCACATTTCGTTTGTTTTTGTAGCCTAAATTCAGTAGGAGTAATATTCAAGTTATTTTAAAACTGGATGCTTAACAACTTTTACTCAAGCCTACTTGGAATAGGTGACTTGTAATTGAGCAATTTCTAAAGTTAGGTATCTGTACTTTTTTGACATACAGTCAAGTGTGGTTTAGAGCTACTCTTTACACCTCTGAGGGTTAATAATATTATCATGTGAGAGTTGGTGTTCAATCAAGTCATCATATGTTCTGCGGTAGTTGTTCATGGTCATGAGAACATGTTCAGATCTCACTTGTGTCCCGCTAACTCATTTATCTGCTTTAGTCATGCTGATGGATGTTTTAGGCGTCTGCTCCACCACAAAGCAGAACCCATTGGGATCAGTCTTGAGTCATATCCCTGTAAGCGAGTGTATTTAACATGTCTGTGCCTAACAGCGGCGGTTTGACTCACAGCTTGAAATTACCGGGAAAGCAGTGAAAACGTGTTCCAGAATGTGTTTGTGAGACGAGGAAAAGGCCTCGGGCACACAACCTTTGACATTTGTTTTGAAACCTGTGCTTACAAACCCCTTATCACACATCAGCAATTTAATTTTATTGCTGTTAATCTCACATTGTGTGTGTGTGTGTGTGTGTGTGTGTGTGTATGTAAACACTCACGTAGGTAAAAAAAACCTTTCAATCCAGGTATTATGGAGAAGTATATGTAGATAAACAAGTAATTTTTTTCTAAATTGTTTTGCCGAAAAAATATACTAAGTGTCATATTGAAATGAAAATGTCTTGCTTTTTGAACTTAAGGTAAACCATACTCATACTATTTACCACACGAAGCAAGTTTACCGCAACTTAAAAAAAATAAAAATAAAAAAAAAATCTTTCTCTGAGTCTGTGAGAGAAGACAGAGTGAAACTGATAGGATAATTTAACTGTTTGCTGAACATATATGTACAAGTAAGTGGATATATGCATTATATAGTTGCATAGTAGTTACACTATACTGATACTCACATTTTGTATCCATATTTAGCAGAATTTTGTCCCAAATAAGCAATAGCAATGGAAGATGTTTCGGTTAAATATTTCCAAATTTGCCAGCTCAGTTAACCAGACTTAACCTACTGTATATGTCAGACTCTAATGTAAGTGTAAGTGACATTCTTGTAATACCAACTGTAAAATATAGTTGTTCTATTATTTTACGACATATTCATTAGTTTTTGTCTCCCAGTTTTGATAAATTGGATAAAGCAGTAGTGTTTTTACTGTACGCAGCGAGGCTTGACTCTTTGTCCTGAAGAATGGCCGCACACACAAGCCCCTTCAGCCGCCTCCGACTTATCATTGAAATCAGCTCATGTGCTCCCCGAGCTCACGTGTCTCGCTGTGTTTCACTAGTCCTGATGGAGAAAACCACTTTTGTTGTTGTCATCCCCCTTCTGCTGTGCACTTTTTGCTCTTTGTGCTCGTCTTCTCTTTATCTCCACTAGATTCCCATTTGCCTTTGGGAAGTTTACTGATGGCATCTAATGTGATCAGAGTGGAGTGTTTGAGATTAGCTGATAGCGGAACACATGCTCCCCATGTTAGGGAGATAAGGGGGCTTGATCACTCGTTTCAGGTTATCTAATAAGCCTGTATGCGATCAAGCGCTAGTTAGCAGGAAAAAAAAAAAACATTTTGCTTATTTGTTCATTTGTTTTTATGCCCAAAGTTTCTCTGCATATCAATGCACAAATGATAAAATAATAATGATTCTAATAATTATTCTCTCAATTCTCGTAATAATTCTCTCAATTTCAGTCAGTAAAACCCCAGGATCGTTTTTATTTTTTTTTTTTACGAAAGTCTCATATGGTGGAATTGTGCGTTGGGACACGACTGAGGTGAAGCTAAAGGATTCACTTTGTTCATCAGAAGCTGATTGTGATCCGATCCTCTTCTAACCCCACAGAGATCCCGGCGAGCAGAACAGCAGAACTGAGCTTTCTTTGTGGAGATGATGTCATTTCAGCTTATTTTCCTAAGATCCCCTCACCTCTGTGTGACTGGTGAGCGGATGAAAAACGCCGTTCTGATCTCTTTCATTAGCGTTAAAGGCAAACATCGAGGTCAGTGTTTGGATCTTCAGTGTTTACCCAAGAGCTTTAAGTGAGTTTTATACCGAAGCGCATTGAATATCCTTCATGTGTGTGTTGGCACCGATGACACGGCTCATCATTCAAACCGCTATGATGAATCTGAGCTTTCCATGTCTTTTCCCAACATAAAAATGTCTTTTTTTCCACGTAATATACTGTCAAATAAATGTATTTTCTTGCGGTAAAAGCCGGTTCCTGTTTCAGCATCTTTAGATCATTTTTCCCTATTGCATGTATTTTTCTTTCACTTCCTGCTGTACTTTTAATCTCAGATATTTTTTCGAGAAGTTACTGGAAGGATATGATATTTTTATTAAATGGTTGAAAGGTGGGAGGCTTTATAGGAGTGAGAACTGGACTGTTGACCTTTTTTGTCAGCAGTGAAGTCAAGGTCAGATTAGAATAGCTCCACAAAGCCGGCCTCGGTGGACTTTTGGTATATATCGCCCAGTCCACAGAAGAAGAGGAAATGCCTCTCCTTAGCGCTAAGACAGTGAGTGCTGCAAACAATGGCGATTGGGCCATGCCATCATCTCCCCTCTGACCGTTTGTCATCACCTACCACTTCAGCACATCCCTCAGCGGACCACAGGATGATGACAGCATTCTGTTTCACTGACACTTCAGCTTTGGAGATCCACAGTACAGACGTATATTCAGCACAATAAAAACAAAAGAACATGTCAACTTGGGGGTTAATAGAAGCGAGAGGAAACCGTAGCCATGTGCTGGTCAAATTATTGGTTATTTTAAAGATTGAGGTTTTATCTGTTTTGCCACTTAACCCTGTCAAAGGTCACTGAGATAGTCCCCTGATCTTTCCAATAATTCTATTTTTTTTCGCATGTGCACTTTTTTGCACATTCAATGCTTTTAACACGCCCTCGAGTTGTACCATTGAAATGTTCCATTTCTGGGTAACAGGGAACCAAGGTCTTAGCGGAAATGGTCTATTGGAGGCAGACCAATCATAGGGCTTGACTTTTGCGCATATGCAAATTACACATTAACTCGCACTATTTTATTTTTTATTTTCTGTAATATTTTGTTTTCAAACCCACCCTCAAGTTATAAATAAAGATCACGATTTTTTCACGATTCTGGAATTTTATGACCTGTCGTGGTGAGTGGGGACGGCGACGGCGGGAATATTTGTATTAGTTCTTGGTTTTTATCTAGTGACACCAGGATATCTTTGATTTGAGAGTGATCTAAAAAAGACTGTGGACTGATATGTGTGTTGGGACCTGATAAAATCTCACCTCTGTTTGCCCCCTGCGTTGATTCCCAGGAGTTGGTATATCAAGGTTTTCTTCATCTGCACAGCGGGACGCCGTTTCAAAGAAACATTATCTATGCTTCCTACATCAAATATTGACAATATTGAGTAATCGCCAAAGTGAGGTCATGCCGAAAAGAGGTCTAGGTGGGTTTTTAATCAGTTTACCACGCCGATCTGCCGAGGAATCGAACTCATGCTCTCCGCTTTCAAGATGTTTGTGGGGGAGGATACAGGAAGTGGCTGAAGGGTGACACTGGGAGCGAGCATATTTCAAGTCCATCTTCCTGTGTGATAAATCTGAAAGCTCCACAGTGACCGAAGACATGGGAGGTTCCTTTACGGGCAGCTTGTTTATCGCTGAAGAGTTGTTGCTGATTTAGCTGCGGTGGGGAAGCTGCGAGGCTTCTTGAAGCGGTTCTGCACATCTGCTTACGCTGCAAAATCACAGCACTGCCATTACGGCCTCATGACGACGCCTGACACGCACCGCTTGACTAATGCCTATCAGATGGAAGTGTCTCTAGACTTCTATCACAAGCCAATTGCGGGCGACCGAATGCTGGTCCAAAACATTGCACATGAAAATGCTCAGTAGCTGCAGAAAATGTGTGGCTGGATGCATAACATAATAAATATATATTAAAGTGCATTCATATTAATAAATAAATGTTAATATTATAATATAAGATTAATGAAAGTTATGTCATTTCACTGTTATGCATTAAAATATTATAAAGACTTTTTTTTCGAGTATTAGAATTACCTTAATAAAACGCATACAAAAAAATTATATATATATTTTTTATTCATTAAAAAATGGTAGCATGAGTATAAGCTTTCATCTTAAGGAAACTCCATGGCTTAAGTAGAACTTTTACAATCTGGCAACTTCATGATTTGGGGAATTGAACCCATGACAACCAGTAAAATAAACTTTGGGTAGTGATATCTAAAGTCATTTTACAAGTGTCGGTGAGACTGAAGGCAGTACAAGTTTAATGTGTTTAATGCAAGCCAACCTAAAGAATGGCTTTCTGATTCTAACCGACTGCTGAATGTGTTCTGAATGTGAATGTGCTCTGTCGCCTGACAACCGAGGGAATATTGCATTTGGGATGTTGCAAATTTCCTCCAATTGAAAAGTCTGTGGTTTTATGGAGTCGCTTTGAAACACGCCACTTAAAACAAAACCTAAAGGCTTGTTTTTCACGAGTCTTTTCATAAACCCGGCCTTCCTTGGTGAGGTTTTGGTGGTTTTTCTAAACTATTTTGGGGCATTGCCACAACTCAGGAAGAGATTGGAAGGCCTGTAAGCGACCTTGCAGTGAGATATCATCCTGGTCTTTATCTTCTTACCTACCTTCTCTGTGCCAGTAACACTGATTGGCAGATTCTGTGACCTTGGAAATCAACCTTCAAACTGAATTGTGGTCATTTCTAGGTCAACTTTTATTGTCAACTATTAGGAGATTTCAGTTGAACCATGAGGTCCAAATCATGAGCGTCTGTTTCATGGGTCAGGAGATTTGATTATAATTTGTCAGACTAACAGGATTTTACCATAATCGTTTGCTGTCACTGACTTCAGTGCAGCAATCCATCTCATGTTAATATCCAAGCACATGTGGAAAGCCTAAAAGTCCTGACAACTTGTGATGGAACGGTATTAAACAAACTTCTGCTGGTCACTGGGTCACATACCATAAAGCATCATTGCGTGACAGAGCCTTTATCATCTTTGGAGACAGAATGGCATTGAGCTGTAATTATTATAGCATACATTATCCTCGGCCAGTGTAGATGATGAGAACCTTCCTTTCTGGAACGTATTGCCACAGGAAGTAGTGTGATTTAACGAAAGGGAAGCGTTCTGGGATCTACCTGATGTGAGGATATATATCTAAGCTGATAGGGCTATCATCAAGTCAGGGCCTGGATTTATCGAGCGTCTTGTGATGTTTTTTACTCATGTCGGACTGCCAGGGCTGCGTTTTGGGATGTGTGAATTTTTCCTTATGATTAGTAGGAAAGATACTCATTTCAGAAGTTTGCTTCTGGAAAGTGAGCCTGCACAAAAACATGTTTATGGGGCTTAAAAAGCAGGTAAATGCATGTAAAATGCAATAGTTTATGATATTTATTTATACAGGTCGTTAGCAAAAGGTTGAGAATTGTACAAATCAATTTTGACCAAAGCGGTAAGAATAATTTTTTAAAACTTTAGCTTTTGAGAAAGTGGAAGCTACCATATGTTTTAATATGTATGTATGAGCCATTGGAAATTAAGTTTTTAAATTAAGTTTTGTAGAATTAAGTCGTACATTAGGTAAAGTTATTTTTTCTCTTGTTCTTGTTCTTGTATCTTGTTTTATATTTCTTGCCTTCTATATTTAGAACCATTTTTTTGGTAGCAATACTAATTTCATTGTAACCCTGTGATTCAATGACAATAAAGGCATTCTATTCTATTCTATTCTACTCATTTTAATTCGTTAAATTAATTCATTAAATTTGTTAGGTATTTAAGCTTATAATTAATAGAAGCATTTAGGCTTATAATTATAATTGTTTTATAATTAATTATATACATCACTCTTTTTTTCATCTCCTATTGAACTACTTCCTCCTTTAGTTGATCCACGCCTTCCGAAAATATACCCTTTCCCCGACAAAAAAACACACAAATGCACTCATCCTTAAACTTTCCTTTTTTATTCTCTCTTTCTCCAAGGGGATGCGGGTGCTGGTGGACGCCCGAGACAAGCTTGGCGTTCCCTGGCAAAACTCTGAAAACGAGAAGCATGGCATGTTCGTGATGGCCTTCGAGAACAAAGCGGGCCTGCCTGTGGAACCCTGCACCTTCCAGCTGTATGTGCCCGCCCTGCAGGCGCTCTGGGGGGACAGCGGGGTCCAGGAGGCCTACGGGCGGCGCAGTGAGTTTCAACTGGTAAGTGGAATCACGATACGTTTCCTGACCACCCGCTGCTGACAAAATACAACATACGCGGAGCAAAACACACATGGAGCCGCTTTCCAAAACTCAGGGACTCGGGGAGATCTTAAGTAAACCCGCCGAGTGCCGACAAGCAGAAGACGCTTATTTATGGGCATCTCATCTCAGCATGTTGGTTGCCACGAGGCCCCAATGACTTCAGAAGCTGTGCACAGTATTAAATCCATCACATCTGAATTACTAACTGCTCGCTGGAGCAAAATGATTCAGCAGTTTATGTCACCATGATCTTATTTATAATATAGTCAGAGGTGAAGATCTGTTCTGATGGTCCTGGTCATTGGAGCAGGATGGACGACAGGAGATCGTAGAGACCACAGGAAAAAAAGATTAGACTAATAGTTAAGTTATAAGTTTAAATATTTATTACTATCTGATGTTTTATTAATCTAAAACTGCATTAATATTTATTTAATATTTAATTGTTTATGAAAAGTTCTTTTCACTATTTTTTGCACTTTGCAATAGTAAATAAATAATAATATTTAAATAGTCTTTAAATAAAACATTACGATCACAATCTGGATTAAATTGCTCTATGTTGAGATTTTTCTTACCTCACATTAATGGCGGTCGCGGCCTAATACTTAGACTGTTGGCCTTTTAATCGCAAGTTGCTGGTTCAAATCCATTCTTATAACTTACATTTCATACATATTGTTTTTGACATGTACATTTAGCTAATGAAATGTCGCTAAATATTTTTAATGCTGTGCAGAGCTATCCTAATGCTTCTAAATTTACCAAACAAGTAATTTTGATTCCATATTATTTAACCATTTTTGAAAATTGTCATAAAATACATTTATTTAATACGTTTATTTAGCATTATTTAACTGTTATTGATAATGTGAATGTGTGTTTGAGAATATGCAAAAAAATCCATTATTTATTTAACATTATTTGTTTAGCGTCATCTTTCTGAAAATCTTCAATGCATATTTTCATTGTACAAGTGGCTATTAGTTTGAAATAATATTTAAAATAGCACAATATTAGTTTTTCATGAGCTGTAAAGTGTGCAAGAAAAGTGTATAAATGTTATAAAGTCTTTGCATATCTTTGCATTACTAAAGCATCTTTGGAATTTGACCCAGCTGATTTTCCTTTCACTGTGTGACACGGGTCATTTGACCTTGTTAGGGTCATTGTGTTGTGCGTGAGCTTCTGGATGGAGGGAGGAACTGCGCCTCTGCCTCCCTAAAATCCCTTTTGTCCTGGACGCAGTGAAGGACTGTTTGTTTGTGAGTCCATTCATATTGACCAGTCTGTCCAACTGTACGACTCAGACTAAAGGCCAAACATCCATCATGTTAAGTAAGCAAGAACATTTTTTTAGCATGTTTTTCTTATTTTTCCGATAATAAAATATGCTAGTTTTACCCCTTTTATTAAAAATCAGGTCACTCTGCTCTTTCTTGTTATACTGAGTCACGGTGGAATTTACTGGCTTATTGTAACAATGAGGAGAGCAATTAAAAGACCATAAAGCTTCACTTTTTCATGTAAAACTGGCAATTTTTTCTTTTGTGCGTTTGGCTGCTAAAACCAATATGATTTATGGGAATATGGATTGAGTCGCACTGTAATTGGGACATAAACTCTAATTTGCTTTATAAAATTCTGTCTTCTTCAGGCAAGACCTGCAAACAGATCTACTCGTGTTATCATCACCAGTTAAATCAGTGGTTGATAATATTATTATAGTTTTACATCATATAGTAATATAATCTAACATATTCTATAACGATGTCAAAGCTTTTGCTGCTTCACATTTTGTTCCAAACTGTCCCAATGTCTCCTGTAGCTCGGATGGATGGATGAATATTTGACTCCTGAAAGAACATTTTTTTTAATGATCATTTAAATTAAAATGTGTAAAGATAAATTAAAACCATTTTTTAAGTACGATATAAAATGCAACCCAAAGATAAATAACTTTTCGTCAGCGCTAACTAATTATCATGTCCATTTTTGCTCAACAATTCAAGATTCAAAATGTTTAAAAAAGCTTGTATTTACAGTTTTCTTACTATATATCCTTTTATGTATTTATGTTCTCTTTCTACTGTAATGCTGCTAGCTCGCACACATTTTCCAAAGTGAGATAAATAAAATTCATCTTATCTGATCTTATCTTATCTTATTTCATAATTAGTTTTTCCTGTCTGAATCCCGGCACATTTCCTCCAGGTTTCTGCAGGAGTAAAGTCATGTTAAGTAAGAAGGATGCTTCATTTACACTAGTAGTAAAGGTGAAGCTTATCTCGTAGCCACGTGGTTGACGTGCGCTTCACACAGAGCAACTCTACAAGTGCAGATACATTCCATTAGCTTGTTATCTCACGCACACGAAGAAGCGAGAAGACATTTTTCAAGTTTCACACTCCAGCGCAGTTTAGAAGAACATTGCATTGCCTGACCCAAAAAAAGATACCCCCTCTGCCCAGTTGCCGGGCGGCATTGAACATTCCACTGGGAGATTGATGTTGCTGGGATGCGTCTCAAATTCCTCACGGCGGAGAATAAGATGCTGAGCTCCTTGTTACCCACTTTTTCCGTAAACGTACAAGGTGTTTTAACAATCGCGATTCTTGGCCATCACGAAGCGAACCACGCTGCGTGCAATCACCCAGAAACAACAATTTCTAGGACGATCTTTTATAGTTTATGATACCTCCTAGAGTTTTCACCAGGTCCGGGCCTGACTCTTTATTTTCAGTTTCCACTCTGCAAACGTGGAGCCCATATGAATTGTTTGATGGTCTTGTAGGGCCTATCCAAAATATATAAAGTGAATCCATACAGAGGAAGGGTGTATTTGTTTATCAAGAGAGCTCGAAGCGATGGCTTATAGTAGAACATAGGCTGTCCTCAGAAGAGCTCAAGATAAGCAGAACAACTCACATTCCTAAGCAGCTGCAGCGAGGATCTCCAGGGACGGATCCACCTCCCCAAAACCATCGCCAGCCTAGACAGAAGCAGAGCCAAATCCATGCGCTCCGAAGCTGGAAATCATTTGTCATTTTTCTTGTTAGATGTTATTTTTTTTACGTTTTTGCGTTTGACAGCGCGACTTAATGGCAGGGCTTTTCATCCAAACAACTTCCTTTTTATGGTGGGAATTAAATCGCAATTTTGTGTTTCAGCTGACTGTAAATGTACAGATTTTCAGTTTGTACAGTAGCTGCGTTTTTGATGAATTCCCGCAGCTTGTGTCACAACGTTCATTAAGCAAAATCATTTTTGCTTTTAATTCTCAGTGGGTTTCGTTCTGTCTTGATTGCGCGTCAGATTTATGGAGGCAGCAGCTGCTGCCGGATTTTTGGCAGGTTGACAAACGATTTTTTTTCTACGTTTTTGAAAGTTGTACCACTTTTAAACTTCTCAGTTGTTTGTTTAAAGAGTTTGAGAGGGTGATTTATGGCTTAAATTATTTTAAAAACGCATTTTGGGGTGGTCTCCGTTTTTAGCCGAAATTTATTTTCATGGGAGGCTTTGAGGTTTTGCTACTATGATTAATGGATCTTTTGTGATTGTAAACGTCAGTGTAACTACTGTGATAAATTGAAGTCGAGGTAAATGTTAAGATAATAATTGTGCTTATATTGTAAAACTGGTCATTTGTTAGGAGTCTTTTGAACATTAATATAGTGATAAATAGTGTAGTTACTGAGATACATTAAGTACCACAAACGTACAATTAATGTTACTACTGTGCTGTAAAACGGTTGTGTACTGTGAACACCGCCATAGTCAACAGGTTTATTGTTAATGTGCTTACTGTAAAGTCTGCTCTACTACTGTATATTATTGTTATGATGTATTATTATGTTCTTGCACAACATTATCTGTAAAAATGTAAATGTTTGTCAAACTTTAGTTGGTTTGGGGACATAGTGCCCACTTTTTGCGATAAATTGCATTACTGTATTTACGCGAATATAAACACCCTTTTTCTTTAATTTTCGACGCTCAAAAACTTGGGGGGTGCTTATAACCGCCAATTTCAAATATGCGCGTAAATATAAGCCCCAATTTTTCCATATTTCAGACCAGGAACAATCACAAATAAAGTGAAACACGTCGTCTTTATGCAGCTTCTTTTTAGCCTGTGCGTCTATATAAAGTTAAACAATGGTCCATAGGCAGACGAGAATCCAGTATAAGCTTTAATGCCTCGATAACGGAAATAAAGAAACATTAGACCAGGGGTGTCAAACTCATTTCGCATAGCGGGCCACATACGACCTAAGGAGATGTCAGGCGGGCCGGACCATTAAAATTCTACCATACTCTGCATTAAATATCAAAAATATCATGTATTTTCTTTGTTTTGGTGTAAAGAATCACAAGAACATTAGGAACATATTGAATTTTAATGAACTATGCTTTTACAAAACATTCCAAGAATTTCCTCTTAATTCCTTACAAATGTGCAATTTACCTTTATCATTCACATTTAGGCATTGCAACTTATCCCACTGATTGTACAAAGGCACACAACTTAAATTGGTAATGAAAAATATAGTATTGCACTTGAGGCTTTTAAAGAACTGAATTTTAAACCACTTATATAAAATATAAATTAAATCCCTGCATACACCTTACAAACTAAGGAGAGTGATATTAAATGTGCAATGAAGAAAGTCACATTCGTAAACTTCATAAATGAAACATGCAATATTTAAATGCAAACAGTATTTAAGCCTTAAATACTGTTTGCATTTACACTATTTATCTATCTTTCTCCGTTTGGAACATTTTGATTAATGAGGTTGTAGCAGATAGGTAGTGGATAACACCTGTTTTCCATTCTTAACACGATTCTGTCCGTCTCAGTGTTGCAGCGTTATACTCCGATGGAAACGCCCCTTAGCAGACAATCATTGAATTGCAGCAAAAAAATATTTTTTTTTTTTTTTTTTTTCTATTTTTTTTTCAAACAATTCGGCGGGCCTGATCGAACCTACTTGCGGGCCGGATCCGGCCCGCGGGCCGTATGTTTGACACCCCTGCATTAGACACTTCACAACACTAAACAGAGAATATAACACTGGAAGAAGTAAGATTAAACGAAATACAGTACAATAAAGTATAATACAAAAGAGACTACAATCCACGACCGAGTTATCTTAGCGCAACCGACTACAAGTCCACGACAAGACTACGAGTCCAATGTTTCATCGCAGAAAGAGTCAAAACAGTCGAAAAATGAAGAACACGTGCAAGCAGAAAAAAAAGTTCTAAGGAACAAACACAATCAAAACGCTTGGTCCCTGCACAGGGGATAATAATACTTCCTCTTCACACGCGTCAGATAAGCTGAGAGCTTGAAACAGGCCTGAGCTTGAAACTATTGCTCAGCGCATGTGTCCAGTCTGACTGGAGCAAAGGATCTTGGGAAATGAAGTCCTGACAACTAGAATCGACTTTTTGTTATCTTTTATTCAAGTAAAACGATATAAAAAAGATACGAGTCACAAGTTAGGTGTGTTTAATAAAGAACATGAAATACGCTAATTATCGTTTTGTGTACTTTGATTGTTGTCTCATCACCGCCTTCAGCTTTTCGTTTTGCCCTTCCGTTCTTTTCAGAATCCTCATTTTTTTCGTCTCCCACTGTATGTGGCCACGGTTCTGTGGAGCATCTGCGGGCGCTGGAGCAGAGTCTGCTTAGTTAGCTTGGTTTTTACACACTCTCTAATTACAGTAAAGCCGTCTAAAAGTGTGCCGAGACCAGCGGCTGTAGAAGAGTGCTGAGCTGAGCGAGAACTTTTCTCACTGAATCCGGACTGTGACCCGGGGGAAAATGCCCTATTGTTGCTCGCTTGCCTCTCTGTCAACGGGGGACGCGCTCCACCCCGGAACGCAGCTAGACTTATTCACACAGCTGGGATATAGTAAAGCCCTGTGTCTGGGACAGTCATAGCAAGCCCGGTTTGAAATGTGAATAAATAGACACCATGTCATTCATGGTTCAGAGAGAGTTACGGTTAATTGCTGCAGCTAATCGCTAGTAGCAAGATAAATGAAGGCAGACTGACCAGATGTTTTGTGGATCTTGGCTGGAATGGTTGTCGAGATCACTTCCAGAAACCGGTTTTATTAAATCCTCTTTTTTATTTATAAGGTGCGACCAAAAATGTGAAGCGGATTGGACGTAGGATTGCTAGCTTTGCAATTAAGCCATTAAAACAAGACGTTTGAGGTGGATTTAGATGGAACATGGAAATTGGTTGGATGCTGGAGGCTATGGAGAAAGTGCTGTGATTAACTACTGTTTGCTATATTAAAGACATGGACTTGGGTCGACCTCAAAACATGGTCCAGTTTAGGAAGAACCTCACACACTTTCAACCAGAGGTGTAAGGAGTGCCTGAAAACCACACTTGAGTAAAAGTACAGAGAACCAAAAATGTACTTTATTACGAGTTACGAGTCACAAATAAAAATAAAAAAGTCATAAAGTATCCAATTTTAAAATAACTTGAGCTGAACTCAAAACACCAAGAGAACAAGAAGCTCTTTATTTATTAGATTTTGTTTACTAATATAGAAATTAAATGTAACTGATCCATGTTTCAAAATGGCAGAACCAAAAAGATAAAAAAGAACGAAGTCAGTCTCTGTCAAATTGTACAGTACCTTCATCACCCTGCTGATGGCGATATCACCTCGTCAACCCAAAAAATTAACCATAAAGAAGATGCCGACTTGTCACAATGTAACGTGTAACGAGTGTCTATTCAAATGTAGTGGAGTAAAGCGTACATATACTCGATTAAAAATGAGTAAAAGTTGCTTGTATTTTTGATAATCAGTACAATTACAGTAGCTAAAAATACTTGAGTGAATTGACTTTGTCACTCAAGTACTTTACACCACTGCTTCCAACCCTTGGTTTCTCATTGGAGGTGACAGGGCAGAACGGCTTTTGACTTTGAGAGGTGTCGCTAGTGTATTCAACCATATTTCTCGGCCCTGTCGTCTGTCATTTGCTATCTGTAGACAGTCTGTCAGAAGCGATTAATGAAAGCTCATTTTGGCCTGCTGCTTCAGCGTCCTATCTGTCTGCCTCTCTTATCTGGGCCATTATATTACAACGGTCCAAGCACTCCACAGGCCTTACTGAGGGTCGGTAAGACTGCAGCCAACACTTTCCGATGCCTTGACATTCACATCCTGGCGACTAGACGCTTCAAGGAGAATGTCATGCTTCTAAATAGATACGACATGTGGGGGAATGGGTATATTTTTATGCTTCTCAGTGACACTAAGCCATGCAAAACACCTTGGTGTTATATCCCGCCCTGGTTCAGGATTCAATAAATCCAATAAAAGGACAGGAATCATGTGTGAGTTTCAAAAAGGGATGTCAAGCTTTGCTCTCCGTGTGGAGATGATGGTGAGTGGGTTGTTTTCTTCAAAACAGGCAATAGGAAGTACGGCAGTGGAAAAGGAAAAAGTGACTTGGATGTTTGCCTGTGGATGGGGACGTCACACACCCACACTGCTTTGATTGATGTGTGTGTGTGTGTGTGTGTGTGTGTGTGTGTGTGTGTGTGTGTGTGTGTTTCTCTGCGTACATATTTGTTTTACTTTGGTTTTTTTTTCTTCTCACATAAGTGCTTTGTTTCCAAGCGTCCAGCTTCCCTGAGGGCTAACAGTAGACGGAGGACGACACCAGAATACAAGAATAAAGAGCTTGTCATGATGGTCTTCATCTGCTTTTGAGGTCACAAGCAGAGCTGATTTCAATTCAGTGACTCAGATCAAATGGATTCGACTTCATAATAACAATCCAAACATTTTGTTGGGTCCAGTGGTTTTAAGACCATCTTAAAAAGAGATTCAGGAGTGTATCTTGTCATTTTGAGCTGTACAGTCACAATTATAGAATCTGTATAATAAAGATCTAGGAATAAAATAAAGACATTTATGAATACATCCATAATAAGACCATGCGTTTATACCTCATAGATGATAAAATCAAAGTTATAAAATGCCGTATCTATTTGTATTTACCCCTCTGTGAGATTGTGGTATTATGTTTTGATCGGCTTATAAGACGAGGAAAATAAATGAGATAAAAGTGAAAAGATAGATGTGAGTAGAATCCCAATATTGGGTTGGGATCACTCTGCTTCCAATGGAGCCGAAATAAGACGAGAAGTAACCCTTAAAATAATATTAATCACTTTATTTTTCACAACACAAACATACAGCACAGAGATACTGTTTCTTTTGAAGGTACACTTTGTTAAAAGAAAACTGAACAAAGTGCATTTTAGCATTAAAAGAACCTGTGCAATCTGCCCTGAACCATAACATTGTGTTTAGCGCTATGACGCAGTAGGGAAAAACGAAAGCCAGAGATCCCCGTTTTCTGAAAAACGTATTTAATTCACATCATAAATGTTAATTTAGTTACAGTACTGTATCTGTATCTTCGTGTTTCTGTTGTTTACTTCTGCGAGAAAGAGTGAAATATCTGCGCACTAATCTGTGTAAAATATTCCGGTAGACCGCACCACTATAAGTCGAGCCACCCACTTTGAGCCAAAATATTAAGGAAAAATCCTACGGTAAGTAAATACGGTATGTGTAAACAGCCTATAGGTACATTAAAATTACTGCGCGAATAGATATGCTGTCTAAACTAAGATTTGTCTAAACTGCTCGTCAATAAACCATGATGTGTGTAAATGAGGATGAAAGGCGAGTGTCTGGTTGCACGCAGATGATCAGAACATAAGCAGCCTGAGGTTCTGTGAGGTTCTGGAGGTGAAGGAGCTCCATGTGGGGGATTAATGTGAGTTTTCTTCTCACATCCAAACTAAACAATTAATCCCACTCCACGAACCGGGAAATCAGGCGCTGTTTGCCTTGCATGTGGATTATTTACACAGCCTGTTATTTACAAAGGAAAGGGCAGACTGCTTAAATCTCATTTTGTTTGTGTGAAGTTTTAAAGTCAAATTCGTCTTTGATATTCTGCGCAGTGTGTTTGTGTCCAGAACTGGGATTTGGGTGGAACTCATTGAGGGATGGAAAAGGAAAACCAACAACTTTTCTATTTCTGGGTCACAGCTGGAGCCAATTCCAGCAACTCTTGGCCTGAAGAATGTGACACACACTATGGATTGACCAATCACAGAGCGGCACACACACAAACACACTTTCACTCCCTTTTACAGTCAATTTTGCAGACTTCATTTTGCCTGAACTCTTCCCACTCTGAGAAAAGCGGAGACCTGGAGGAAACACACAAAAGCACTGAAAGAACTTCACACAGAAATGCTCCGACCGGCCTTGAACTTGATTCTTAAATCAGTCAACAGCGCTACACACTAAGCCACTGTGTCGTCTAGAAAAATATTATTTTACTACTTTCTTGAACAAAATCAAACCACTATATGTTTAATTTATAAAATGCCACATTTCTCTTCAAGAGCAAAATAAAAACATTGAGTGATATGTCTGTTCTCAGTCGCTGTGGAACGGTTTTCCACCAACAAAACACAGCTGCTGGTTCTGGCAGTTAAACGTGACTTGAATGGGATCACCGCCGACTGCGGAGTACCGTTTTACTGTCAAATAACACAAAGTGTGAGGTGAAAGAGTCACTGAGCTCTAGAAGTCATGTACCTATTCTTCTCGATTTATTACATACGTACTGTATATTCTTTTTTTCAAGACTGCAGTGTTGGTGACATAAAATGCAAAATAAAAGCCAAGAATATGCACATAAACCAATGTTTGATATACTAATGCTTTTGGAAAATGTCTTTTATTGTTGCTGTTGGGCATTTTCTGTGTAAAAAGTGTCTTTGTGAGCAACCACACAGTACAAAGCAAGTACAGTTCTTGTTCCAGAAGTTTAAACTTGACTCACCTTCAAACTCGTCGTCTACCTCGTCATATGGTCTCAAAATGGTGACTTGTAAATGTGTTTTTTTGTTTGTTTTGTTTTTTTTATATTAAAAACCAATTTTCCAACACATTTTAATTCTTTTTTTTACAGTTTGTGTATACTGCTCTTTGTTTTATTGCTTCTGGCCTCGGTCAGCTACCAAACGAATTTAGTTGTGTAACTACAATGACAATAAAGTCTCTATCCTTATTAGTACTACTTTTTCTACATCCTGTTACATTGAACTTATTTTTGCAAAAGAGTCTTTTGCATCCTCGCACCATTGTACCAACATATAAAAGCATAATTTATAGAAAAACCATGCAGGTAGCAGATATCGATATCCTGCTTTTATCACTTATTCGTCCCCAAAATGGATTTTAGCGCTTGTTTTTTATTTTTTTCACATTTTGTCTTTTATCGTTTATCTGACTTTTATCTACCGCATTTGCTCCTTAAATGGCTTCAAGTTGTATTCGCCACTGATTGGTCACATTTGCTCCGTCATAGATGGATAAATAAAAAGTATTTTTCATGTATCGTTGCGGTCTAATTCATATTTATAAGATTACGGGTTAGAAGCTCTTTATATGGTCATGCTGAACTGTTCCGCCACAGTCACAGAGTCCAGGACCCAAGGGTTTGCTTTCCTACTCCGTCTGTGTTGTGGCCTTCAAGACCTCAGTGTAGAGCTTTCCCACACTCTTAACTGGCGGCTAGGAGGAACACATGGTAGCAGTTGCTCGGTGAAGGCGGGAGAGTTTTGCTTCACTGGCCAATGACCTGCGTCCTGGCGCTTTTCGCGTGGGGGTCTGAGCTCAGGACTGTTTGATCAAAACCAGGGGGTCTCGATAGAGGTTCATGCTGCTTTTTTTTTGAATGGACACGACACTCGAGTAGTGCTGTCTGCATTTTTGCTGGTTTTTGCTTTGCTTCGCGCCATTTTTAATTTGTTATAGGTGGTTAAATGCGGGGCGGCTTGAGCGTTATGGAATCCAATTACTGTCAAAATGATCAAATGATCAAATTTCTTCAAATCACAATCACAATTTTGTTCAAAACTTTTTTTTTCGTCTCCAATTTTTCCGTTTGTTAAATGTTTTTGTGTTTGGACTTTTGACGCTAGTTTCACGTGGGGGCGGTTCTTACTCTGTTTGGCTGGTGAGAATGTGACAATTCACTTCACTTATTTAGTGTACACGTATGCAGTGTTTAATGTTTCAAAGTAACTTACTCTGCCCGCAAAGAGTCCAAACGCAAAAATCTTAAACGCACAAAAAAATATGAAGCGAAACAAGTTTTGAACAAAAACATGAAGATTGCAAAAAAAAACAAATGAAAATGTGAAGCATTTTTGTTCGTTTCTTAGAAATTTACATTTGATATTTTTGGCTGTAGTCTGATTCCGTAGAGCTTTAGTGTTTTATAGAGGATCAATGCTGCTCTACTAATCCCCTGTTTTCACACACAGCTGTTTCCTGTGGGGAACATGGGCCGGACCGCAGGCCTTTGTGAGACGCACACAACACGGAACACAATTTGCTTTTGCGGACAATGTTCACTGAAACGCCAAGGCCACGCCGTCTGGCCTCCAAAAGCCTGTGTGAAAACAACTTTGTCAGGAAATAATGCTCAACACAGCAGTTCAGTTCTTCTTGCCGTTGCTTCATTCTAGTTCGGTCAAGACGGAACTTTTTGTTTTTTCTTCCGGACAGATCGCTGTGCGTTGGGCAACTGATGTACTGTAGCTATCAGTAGATTGTGGAAAATGTCGGCAGCAGACATAATTGATTCTTGGAAGAGACCAGTGCGGACATGCCGTACTTCTCATTGGGCAGTATTTACAGATTGGGCTTTCACGTGACCTTTGACCTGATTCTTCTTCGCTTTTGGGAGTGAAATCCAGAAAGCAGTCGGTCACGCGCCTGTTCGTTTTATACACTCTCCGATTATAGAATTCATTTGTTATTCTCAATATTGTATAATGTAAACAGATCTTTGTGACTGTAAAATGTGTTAAAGTGCACTTAACCAAATGTTTCTCCAAGGGAGCAATAATCACTCCCTGTAGCACTTTATGAAGTAACGGGAGATGAATGGGCCTTACGGCTTTAAGCTGTGTTTTCAGCCCGGCTGGACTTCTGCTGACAGGCACTATACGCTATGAGTGTGCCACATAGTTTTCAGACAAAGATAGGAACATCCTGTTAATTTGAGACTTTCCATTCCTGAATTAGACTCGCTTTTGAAAGCCTTCTGAGCCATTTGTTTTAATAGGACCTTTTCGCAGGCTTGCAAATAAATTGAGATTTTATTTCTATTTCAATCTTATTTTGACTCAAGATAGCTGACCTTATAAACTACACTGTGTGTTTTTACTGGACTTTTTTGCTTCTTCTGAAAAGCAAATAAAGAAGCTATAAATATGAAGTTCATTCATTTTCCTTTTCTTTTTTTTACAGAGCGAATCCGTGAAATATTTCCTGGATAACTTGGATCGAATAGGTCAACTGGTGAGTGTTTATCAGTTTTTTACTTTTTTTTTTTGTTACGTCTTTACCTCACATTCAAACATTTAGAATTTTGCAAACAGCGACAACTTTTTGTCAAGCTGATAAAATCGCACAGCAGTGTCCACGTCCGTGACAGAAGACTGAGTGAATCTGACTTCACCGTCTCCTGAACATAATGCCACATTTTTATTTTTTATTCCAAGAGTTTGTTTGTTATTCCAAACTGCATGTTTTTTAACTTTGAACACAAAGACAATCAGCATGCTTAAAGCAAGGTGAGTATTAAAGCAAAAGATAAGTATAATAACTAAATACATAATAACTAAAATGAATGAAAATAAATGAATTAATTACTTTAATAAAAACCCACTGTACAAAAACACACGTAACAAGACGTAGAAATAATAATAACAACATAGTTAACTATACAGTATTTCAATACAGTAATTGTAATTCTGACATCAGTCTTTTGGAAACGCTTGGTCAACGAAAAGGTTTTTTTTAGATTATGTGAGGTGATGCGTTGAAAACTGGAGACAGTGAAAGTAAAAGAGCTTTGAAGCGGTGACTTTCCAAGACACAGAGCTCCTCAGATGAGCGATAAGAGAGAATTGCATGAATGTTGAGGCCAGTGGAAAAAAAAGGATCTTCGTTATCATGTTTTTAAGAACTCTCACCAAAAACGGTGAATATTCTACTCTCGTGTTTAAATTCAAGCCCCTATATTTATCTCCTGTTGAAATTATACTGATTAAAAAAGGCCAAAATCAGAATAATAAAACACAAATCCATACTGATCTGTCATATTTAAACTATTCGCAGAGTTACGTACCGAGCCGACAAGACATCCTGCTGGCGAGGAAGGCCACCAAGGGAATCGTGGAGCACGACTTCATCATCAAGAAGATCCCGTTCAAAATGGTCGATGTCGGAGGCCAGCGCTCTCAAAGACAGAAATGGTTCCAGTGCTTCGACGGCATCACCTCCATCCTATTCATGGTGTCCTCCAGCGAGTTCGACCAAGTGCTGATGGAAGACCGCCGAACCAATCGCCTAGTGGAGTCCATGAACATCTTTGAGACCATAGTCAACAACAAACTCTTCTCCAACGTGTCCATCATCCTCTTTCTCAACAAGATGGACCTCCTGGTGGAAAAAGTACGCAAGGTCAACATTTCCAAGCACTTTCCCGACTTCCGCGGAGAGCCTCACCGCCTGGAGGACGTGCAGGCCTACCTCGTGCAGTGCTTCAAGCGCAAGAGACGGAACCGCAGCAAGCCGCTCTTCCACCACTTCACCACCGCCATCGACACGGAGAACATACGCTTCGTCTTCCACGCCGTCAAAGACACAATCCTCCAGGAGAACCTCAAGGACATTATGCTACAGTGAGGACCAGGACGCAACTCCATCCATGTGCTTCTGAACATCTAGAGTAGCTTTCGGGTTCTTTTCGTAAACGTACTAGGCCATCGCGATTCGCAAAGCGCTAGATCTTCGTTGTGTGAGCCACCATCCGGGTCGTTTAATCACAGATAAGGATGAAGATTCCTCAGCAGCTATTATCACTAACATCTTCCTGTGGACGTCTGTGGATGAGGTTTACGATGGAGGACATTTGCGGTAATTACCGTTTGAAACTCAACAGAAATTAGCTTTTATGACGGACTCTGGAGTTGATTCCCACCTTTGTTCAGACGGAATCAATGCCACAGTTCACACTGGTTTATCTTCCAAGAAACGGTTTTCAAAATCCATGGCACTGACGCAAGAAGCTCCATGTCGTCCTGTATTTCAGCACGTCACTCTTTTTTTTTTTGGCTCCATGATGTCATAGACGCCATTTAACGCAGGGTTTTTGTACATAGAGCGAGCTTTGTACATGCTTTGTTTCTTCTGCTTTTTGAACTGTACGTGTGTCTCCTCAAGCTTCAAGTGTAGAAATTTAGATTAAGGTCGAATCACTGGTTACCTAACACCACTAACTTGAGATTACTAAAGACGTGCGATTCATGTAGGGCAAATTGTAAATATCCCGCAATGAAAGTCACGATATGTCTGATTAAACCGGAAAAGATCATCACTTTTGAATTAAGGCGACGTCAGGCTGGAACGGAGAACGCGTGCTTTGGGTTTTGTGTTTAAAATCCTGAACTTGTCCAAACTCGTCCTGGTTTCTCGTGGATTGTTTCGCAGTAATGTCAGATCAAGACTAGATGGGTTCAGGTCGGGGTTTGTCCAAGAGGAAGTTGCTGGTTTTGGCATGTCGGGTGGTCTCAGTCAGATTGGCTTTGAAGAGCGAGTTAAAGACATATTCCATTTTTTTTTTTTATGTTTTGAAACTATGCGTCAAGCCCCATTTTCGGCATTCTGTACAGGGCAGGACTTTTGGGACGCACTGTGATGTCAGACACATGCCTAAACTGGAAATCTCCGACTAAATCTCTTCCTAAACTGGAAGAGAGTAAAGAGGGAAAACTTCTTCAGTGGGTTTGTTGTCCCCAAAATCCATTCAGGAATTCAGAACATTTAATATTTAGGATATATACGTACATATGACACGTTTTGAATGTTACAATATTAAAAGAAGCCCGGGCCCAGTTTTCATATTTTCCAGTATATTTCTCCGATTCAAATCAGATTTTTGGATAATGAATCCGATTTAAGATGTAAACAAATCTAACAATTAAACTTGCTGCTGTGACTTTTGGTTCCTCTGTCGTCAACTGTATCCACTCTAATGTCTTTAACGTTTCTAAATGCTTTTCTGGTTTCTGTATTTCTCTCCTTTCATGATCCAGTTACTGTATAAAGTGTGAAATGCCACTTTAACAGCCGTATGTGTGCTTTGTAAATAAAAGAAAATTTTATAAATTCACAAGCGGGCAGTAGTAGTAGTAGTTCTTTTGCACATTGGGCACATCTGTAATCCAATTTTCTACCGATTTTACTGTAAGGTGCCCCATTAATTAATTTTAACATATATGTTAACCTAAACCTAACATATATATTTTTGCTTTTATCACATTTAAGATGCTTTATAAGGCGAATATATATGTATATATAATTTTTTTTAATGCCCTATGAAGTGGTTAAAACCAGAATCCCAAGGGCCTTTATGGATAAAAAAAGTTGTTTTCCATAAGCGTAACCATAACTTAATGTTGTTTGTCTGCAAGCCTTCTGTTTTCCCCCTCCGTCAGCTTCCTGTCCGCAGCGTTGGGGACAGTTTCATACTGAGACAAATAAACAGGTTACGCAAGAGTTAAACGGCAGAGGAAGCGTTAACCCCGGCTGAATGCTGTGCAGCGAGGACATCTGAACTTGAAGGTTTACAAGGATCTTCTCTAAACACCACCCGGCTTTGTACTCCACTATTTTGGGCTTTATTGTCATATAACAGGGGCTGAGAGCTCTTCCTGTCCTGTGAAACATGTAATCTTTGCCCATGAACAAAGAGCTTCCATTATGGCGAGACGCATCTGAGCGAGTCTTCCCTGCGTAACCTTTCAGAAACTTTGAGTGGAGATAATTGCTCAATGCACAAAGTGTCTTTCTCTGGCTTGTTTGCAGGAGCTGAAACTCATGACTTGTGTTATGTGTTTCCTGCACGCCGCCTTCCAATGAACTTCATCTGAACATTGATATTTGATAATAAAAGAGAGCAGTGATGGTGAGAGCTTGGTGGATGTCTCCCTCTTCTTTTTTCACAGATCTGCCTGCAAGGATGTTCTCCACTCGACGGTTACGTGATTCATATCCTACAGTGATTCCGTATTAAAAAGTGATTGAAAATGTCACCAGTGGCATTAACTTGAAATATGGGACTGTACTGTAATCTAATCTGGAAGGCAAAAACAGCGATGGAAGGAAACGGCCACAGTGCAAATGATTGGACACTGTCCAGACAGACGAATCATGTGACTGTTATGTGACTGGAAGTTCACAGGATAAACCAAGGTAAACTTTAAACTCCTTGGGGCGAGAGCGCCTTCTATTGGTCATATGTAGAACAATGTTTCCCTTAATCTGATAAAGAAAAAAGTATTTGTATAAATACATTTATAATAACATGATGTTCACATATACTGTATGCATATGAATATACATTTACAGGAATATCAGAAAATGAACTTGTTTTTTTTACTTTTCAATTTACAAATTCATGAAAATTTTAATTTAGTGCTACACTGCCATTCATTACTAGATCAAAACAAATTGCTTTTCTTTATTACAGTTTTTCAGAATTCGATTTCAATCATTTCTATGAAAACATTACACTTTCTAAGTTCAGAAAATGACTATACTGTATATGTGGTTCTGGAGGCTAGAACTTTGTGGCGTCTGCTAGAAGGAAGGGGTTTAAATGTTTTGTGTGTTTGGTCTGTGGGTTCAGCAGTGATTCGGGCAGCCGTTTCCTGAGTCTGGATAGGTACAGGTGGAAGGTGGAAGGAAGCCAGTCCATCAAACATGTATCACAATAATTGTGTACATTACACGTGGGGACGTATATATATATATTGAGTTTGTGTTAAATCAAATGCACAAATTGCATAAAGCATGCATCCTTTACCCATTTAGAAGTGTGTATGCAGTTAACTACATTTCTTTACAGTCATTTATGTATTTGTGCTTTCCCTGTAGTCAATACTTACATAAATACAACTAAATAACTTTTAGTAATTTCATTAACTATATAATAATTGTTCAACTATCCTCTATAGCTGTTATAAACTGTGACAAAAAAAAAAAAAAAAAAAAAA
>CM051506.1:10391695-10405533 GCA_028031935.1 Paedocypris micromegethes
ATATATAATTGGTTATCTTTTCTCTGCATTTAACCCATACGATCAGACACGAACTCGGAGCAGTGGGCAGCCACAGGGGTTTTTTGTCAAGTAGCAAGTCCAAGTGTCCAAGTTTTTTATGTTGAAGTCCTAGTCGAGTCGCAAGTCTTTTTATATTTTGTCAAGTCAAGTTTAAAGTCATCAAACTCATGTCACATGACTCCACACCTCTGGTTCCAGACCTGAAGACCAAGAGTAGATTTAGATGTTTTCCTGCATAACTGGTGCAATGGAAGAAAAAATGAAAATATGATCTCTAAAGATGAATATCTAGCCATATGACAGACTTGTAACAGCTTTACATTACGTTAATTGAACCTGATCTGCGGTTGATTTCCTGCCTCTTTGCGCTAGACAGCATTTTTGAGAAGATCGTAATGAACGTGGACGTGTTTCTCTTAAATTACTGTTTTTATTGTGTGCTCTCAACCAGAGGTGTCGGAGCATGTCAGCATGATCATTCGCAACAATCTGTAATGAAGAATGCTAATCAAAACCGTCGGTTCAATTGTTTTTTTTTTTGTCCTTCACAATGAAATCAGTGAAGTGCGTCAATGTTCCGAGCAGTTATTGAATTAAACACGACCTAAAGCGTCACAGCGGCTTACACTTACCAGCCATTAGCAGGTGAAGCATTAACACATTGCTACACCGTGGGGACATTTTCCTGTGTGAGGGTGTGTATGTGTGTGTATGTGTGTGTTCCTTCAAACTTCAATAATTTCGGACAAATTTCTTTCTCAATCAAATTTCTCGATCAAATCTCGTTTGATCAATTTTGTCTCAATGCCTATGTACAAATCAAACAGAACAATTATTTATAATGTAACAATGATTACATTTACTTTGAGAAGTGAGCAGCAGAAAGGAGGCAATGTCTAGGAGAATGAATGCATGAATGAATGAATGAAGGAAGGAAGGAATGACTGACTGACTGAGAGAATGAACTTGAATGAACTTGAATGAACTTGAATGAACTTGAATGAAATAGAATGAAATAGAATGAAGTTGAATGAACTTGAATGAACTTAAATGACCTTGAATAACTTTGAATGAATGAATGAATGAATTTAGTTAGAGTTTTCAATTTGTAGAACGGCCCCAGTTAAACGGTAAGAAATTGTGCAGGAAAGAAATAGTTAAAATAAAGATAATAACAAAAACAACAACAAAAATGGTAAATAAAGAACAGCAAAATACTGTACATACATATTTACATTGTAAAATACAGCAAAAAAAGAGAAAAACAAATCTAGATAAAACCAGTCGTGTGAGATGGTGATTATGGCAGCCAAATAAATGTATTCTCTCTCCTGATTGGTCAAAAAACAATATGTGCACATTAAATTAAATTAGATTGTTTTCCTTGCACTGAATACACACAGTTGATTAATGGATTTCATTTATTTAATGCACTAAAACAGTACAATCATGGCTTAGTTTTTGGTTATTTAATTCTTCACTGTAAAAGAGAAAAACAGTAAATCTTACGAGAACCTCCCTGTAATTTATAGTCAATAAATCACAGTGTCAGCAACACAAAGCCCATGAGTTTGAAGTCCTTACGACGTTTAATTGTGATGCAGCGTGAGTCGCCGTGGATGAAAGCGCCTGATAAACGCCGAAATGTGACGTAGTGTCTCCACCATGATATGGAATATGTAAAGGGGAAATGATAGATGAGGGAAATGGATGTTCATTACTTAAAGGCTGTTAGTCGACCTTGGTCCCCACTTGGTTTTTTTTTCTTCTTAAAGCGCGGCCAGCTGGCATCTCCTCGGGAAATAAAACATGACTTCCGATGTGGATGTGCAGCAGATATCAGCTCAGCGGGCTTGATCTGAATGCAGAGATGCGGTTAATATTTCAGCTTTATAATCAGAATGGACCGACACGCATCTGCCTTGACCTGTGAGCCGATCCTCTTGACGTGCTGGGTGAACGGCGGAGATGTTTGTCTCCACATCTCCTCATTGAGACAGTTTGGGGGGAAAAAAAGGGATGCGTGGATCCAGCATCCCCGCAGCTTTCTAATATGCTGAAGTGTCCACGAGAAAATAGCCACGAACACAAACCACAGAGGGCTGTGTCATCATCTAGAAACTGCATGGAGGGCTGTTTTATCTCTTCATCAAAGCTAATCCAGGGATCTGGAAACCCGAGACTCTGGAGAGTCAGCGCATCCCTTAGTGATGATGGAGCCATTTGTCTCCGGACCGCATCCTGATGAAGCCAAGCAAAATCCCTCTTAAACTCTTCCATTTTTGATGCGTTTATGTTCCTCTGGGTTCCCCACCAACACCTCGGGGAGAATTTGTGGCCATTTGTTGATGTGCTGCTGTTAATGAATCATAGCCCTATGGAGCGCTGGAGTATTTATCATCAGCTTGATCCTTTGGTGGCGTTGATGGATGTTGCACACAGTGAATAAAGCAAGCGCACGGTGACCTGTAATTGCGTACCTGCGGGACTAATGGCTGGTGTGTTGAGGGAATCCAGGGGTCAGACCTTCAGACATACACTCATGCATTGCTGAAAAGGTCTTCGGACCTTCAATTACATCTATTGACAGATAACAAGGGTTTTTTTGGGGGTGGTTTCCGTTATAACAGGGAACGTCAGACATTGGTTTGGTCTAAACACTTGATTGTGGCTGGAACGTGGAACGCTATCAGATCTTCGACATTTCCTTCTGGCACTAATGGAAAAACATTGAGACGGAGTCGCTGAAAAAGCCATCAAAAATCACTCACCCGGTTGTTTATAGGTCAGTGGAGATCCGTGAAATTGACCGTGATGATTGCGGTTATGAAGAGGAGGAGAAATAGAGGAATCAATGTCTATTTGTCCTCACAGCAGCCAAAACAACAGACGCAGAAGATAAAGATCTTCATCTGGGTATATGAAACCTAGCATCTGATATATGCTATTTAGATGTTTTCAAAAATGTTCAGAAAATGTAAACGTGCAAACGCAAATATGTACGTATATAAATATCTGTAAAAAAATATCTCTTACTAAAAAAAATATAAACTCAACCCATGAACATTAAAAATATGGTTCTCTATGTTGAATATTGGACCTATTGGACAAATACTGGGAATTGCAGGTTTGAATCCCGGTCCGGTGGGTTGGCGAATTGCTACCACGGCCTAATACTGCCCACTGCTCCGGGTTTGTGTGTGTTCACTTCATTGTGTGTGTGTGTATAAGTTCACTGGATGGTAAAAGGCAGAACACAATTTCAATACGGCTCCTAGTGGCCAGAATGACCAACTCACTCACTTATAATCTCAATAAATTAGATCAAATATAACCGAGTTTTTAGGAACGTAAATTATGAGGCATTGAATAAAGTTTTCCTTGTAATTCTTGTAATTTTCATAATTGTGCACGGATGTGTTTGTTCTTCAAATGACCGTGTTTTCCTAAAGAGAACAGACAACATTTCACTGAGTTTTCTGAATGTGCGCCAAGACTGTTGAGATAGAATTAGCATTAATGTAATAAATGGAACAGACTGTTCAAATAAAATTAGGAAAAAAAAAGAGATAAACAAATTCAGTGAATGTCATGCAGACCACCAGAGAAATATGAATTTCTGCTCATATTGAAACGGCAAACACATGAAATCAACACAGATCTGGTTCTCGTCGCATTCCATAATACTACATATTAAAAGCCGCAACCTTGTGCTTCTATCTCTCTTTTTTTCCTTGTTGACAGAGAAAAAAAAAAAAGAGACGGTATCGACAGCAGTGGATTATGGGCTTATATATATCGAGAAAATAAAGCCGTTTGATGCCAGAACGTCCAGAATCTGCTGCCTTTAGCGCCAGATACTCACTTTATTTATTCCTTTAATTAAAAAAAATATATATATATATATAAATAATGGGTTTCTCCTGCCGTCAATCACTCAGTCCTGTGAAAGACGTGCAGAAATCAGTCGTCACCGCACGTCCGTGTCTACCCAACAGAAGGACTGTATTCATCAGTCGTCAGCTTCCGGAACATGCTCTCGGTAGTCGCTCAGTTTTGCTAAAGTGAAGGATCATTAATGTGCATTATAGGATAATCAAGCGCTATTCGGAAATCTGCATAAAGTGACGGTTCCTCATCAGGACTGGCATGAAAAGCAGGAGCAACATGCTGGTGATCACCAGAGATGCAGGACTTCAGGGGTTCGTTCAAGAACAAATTAAGGACTTTTATTGATGCAGTTGTCCTCACGTATCTACACAACGGAACGAACGACCCTCAGATTTGTTTGTTTTCTTGTGAACCGGCATCTTCCGGTCAAGAAAAGCAAAGAGGAGGAGAAAATGTTGTGGGAATGACTCTTCATTGATTTTTTGGTGTTTAATTGGTTTGCTGTCGTGAGATTTGAACATGGTTTGACTTGGAACACGAACAAAAGCCGCAAAATACATCTCCATTAAGCAGTTTATTTCAGAACAATCAATGTCGGAACAATTATGGCGGGATTTACTGGTGAAGAACAACAATCATGCAGAAGTATGAGGAACATCAGCATATGGCACAAGAATTGATCATTGTTTGCCTTCTCCCAACCTTCTTTGGGTTGAAATAACTTGAACATTTACAGTACGTAGAGTCCCCGTCCCTTGCTTACCAAAAGAACAATACTAACAATAAAGCGCTCACACATTTTACTTCAGAAATGTGACGGTGCCAATGTCGCTTTAACAAATACTTAGCTACAGTATTTCTTTTCAAGAAAGGCAACATTTAGCACAAAACTTTTCACTACAAAGTATTTCACAGAAATTGTTACACATATTTAACTGTAGCAATTTTTTGTTCTTACTTTGCTGAGATGTTACTCCCACTGTTGGGTTTTTTTTTTTGGTAACATCTAACAACCGAAACCAGCCAGATGAAAATCTGCCAATAACTAACATAAGTCCACAATGTTCATGGTCTTTGTTCAGATGTGAAACGTTCCTTCCAAGTGCTGCGTTGTTCAACATAATGGCGTGGGAACTACAGTGTGGATAACTCAGGATTGCTTCGGGACACCATCCTCTCCGAGAGGCTTTGGAGAGAAACCATCTGACTGTTGTTGGAACACCATTCTGAAAGCGTCTCCACTGACACCTGGCTCACCGCAGCCTGTCGCCGCTCAGACTTCGGTCTTTTGACAGAAAGCAAGCTGGACAGTTTCAAAGAGCTGGAGGTTCGTAGGATGGAGATCATCCTCTGATGATACTTGGACCTGACTGCTCTGGCAGAGCGGTACAAATCGCCCAAGAAGCAATAGCAGATGGGATTGAGGCTGGAGTTTGTAAGGCCCAACCACTGGGCGAAAGGCCGAGTGTGTAAAACCCAGTGCGGAGGATGTTCCTCACGGTCAATGAGGATGTCCGCCACGTAGAGTGGAAGCCAGGAGATGGCGAAGAGAAGCACCAGAGTGACCACCACTTTGGCGATCTTCTTGCGCATCTTCAGGCTGGAATGCATGGCCTGGCTGTGTGGATCGAAGTCGGCAAACTTCTGTGAGGCTTTCCACAGCTTCCTTCCAGTCAGAAAGCTGATGATCAGGTTGAAAGTGACGGGAATGCAGTAGAGAATCACAAAGAGGAGAACGTTGTAGACCTGCTTGAGCTTGGCCTGCGGCCACAGCTCTCGGCAGATCGGCACAACAATATCGATGAGGTGGATCTCGTCCAGCTTGATCATGAAGAGCAAAGGAGCGCAAATGGCCGAGGACACCACCCAGACGGCTATGATGGTGATGTAGATCTTCTTGCGGGTGAAGTAGGAGAGAGAATTCAGTGGGTTGTGGACACTGTAATATCGGTTTACGCTGATGACGGTCAGGCTGAGGACACTAGCCGACACGGACACGGCCTGGATGAAGGGAACGGCTCGACACAGGAGGTCTCCATAAACCCATGCTGTGTAAATGGTGTGGCCCAGCGTGATGGGCATACAGATGCAAACCACCATCAGGTCACACACGGCCAGGTTGATGAGCAAACTCTGGGTGGCACTTATGCTCTGCATCCTATTATTCTTTTGGCAGGCGAGCATCCGAATGGCCATGAGATTTCCAACGAAGCCCACAATAAACGATAATGAGTACATCCCGGTGAGAGCGATGGTGGTGGGCTCTTTGATTGTGAGCAGCAGAAGTCTCTCCAGTTCTCCGCTCTGGTGAATCTCACCCGCAAAGTCCTCAGCTGCGTGGATGGAGCTGTTCAAGGACAGCAAGGCGTTGGAGAGCGCCGGCTCTTTTTTCAGGAAGTCTGAGGTGATATTCATGTTCCTTTTCTTCCCAAGGAGCTTCAGGAAATATGTGTGATGCTTTGGCCAGCTCGGATTTTAAAGGCTGTTACGTACATCCAAGCGCTGATTGAACAAGCTCAAAGCTTCATCCTCGGCCAGAGTAAAGGAAGGTAAGGTAATCCATGATGGAGCCAGATTCATTCCCCTCTAGGAGGAAACACAACTCACATTATGATGATGGCTAAAGTGCTCTCAAATGCTGCAAAAATGCACTGCGTCTGGTGAATCAGCGCCATTAGGAATTACTCTAGGATTTCACGATTCCTTTAATCATCTTCAGTCACCAGTCTATTCAGAATAAATCCATTATAGTCAATAAGTTCACAACTTTCATTTGAATGTCCAACAAGGCAACTGCAGATTCAAATAAAAGGCTTAAAAAGACAGAAATATAAAACGAATAGCACCCACCACAACACAAGAAATTAGCTCATATTCTAAAAGAAGGAAAACATCAACGAGGAACATTTCATTTTCCTATTCTAAGCACATGCTTCACGTTTGTGAATCAGACCAGATTCAGACTTAAATCGCGGTCAAACCAACCGTTTTGCTGATTATTGTTGCATTCAGATCTCACTTTGTTACTTTTCGGTCGATGTCAGTGGTCAATCAAAGTCTAGATACCCGTTTCACACATGAAAAGCCTCAAGGAGAATTTGAAAGACGTACCTGTGATTGATGTGCGGCGGCAGGTGCGAGGATGCGGCTCGCGGAGCGTCTTTCTCCGACTGGAGATGCTGCGCGGATCTGAGCGGACGCGCTCGCCTCACTCGACTCTCTTCTGGCGGAGGTAAAGCAGCGTGCACACTCGTGATTCCTGCAGCTTTTTTTCAATCACCTCATGCTGGAGTGAAGATCATTGCTATTAAAGGGACACACTTTTTTTATTCTGTATTTTATTTTCGAAAATATTTACAAACAAACAAACAAACATACAAGGGAATAAACCAACAGCAATTAATTGACTGCAGGAATGTAATCGGAATAATTTATTGATAACAAAAATTCGTGCTTAAGGGCGTTGACAATTTGTGATCACGTGATTCCCCATGACACGATATTGTTCTTTAAAAAAAAACCCAACAAAATCCCGTGAAATAATAAAATGATAAAGATAGATTTTTGTTTTTAAGTCAGAAACAATACGGGTTGTTTTATTGTGCATAATATATTTTTTTCATGCAATATTTTCTTTTTTTGCTTTTAATTTTGCTTGTAAAGTACCAATTATAAATGATTTAAAGATAAAACAGAACGAACATTAAATATTTAAACAAATACATTTATTTGAAGTATTTTGATGTTATTTTTTATTAATGTTTATTGATATGACTCCACTCCACACACCCACACACATCTCCTCACACTCTCACAAGTCAAATGCAGTGGTTTTAAAAAAGACGGAAATATTATCCAAGATATAATACGTTTTCAAATGTGTGACTTGTGTGCAGGATTAGGCTTGTGATGTCAAGCAAGCTTAAACTAAAAAAAAAAAACAAAACTAGTCACATAAAAGCATCACATGATTTTTCAAACCACCCGTTTATTCAAAGATTCATAAGAAGATGAATCTGACATCAGGAGTTCAAATACAGAGAATCACAAGATTACAAAAAACAACTTTACAAACTAGTAAGCTTTAAGGATTTAAAGGTCCCGTAAACAGAAATGTAAAACAAACTAAAGCAACAGGCTCAGAAAAAATGCTTTTTGGTGATTTCTAAAGAAGAGATGGTGACGTCGTTCACCACTTGGACTTTGGTGATGGTTTTCAGGTCTTCCACACGGTGTTTATACTGCATGATCTTGCTGTCGTCCACGTAAACATGGAAGTTATCATTGTCTGAGTATATTTCAATCTGTTGAAGGAATTGATTAGTGGCCTGTCCTGAAGCCAGAGTTCCTGAGCGTTCCATCATTACCTGGAATGGCTCCTCCACCCCCAGAGGGAAGTTGCTGCACCTCTCCTCCTCTCCCCAGTGGTTTGCCATGAAGGAGTTGCAGACAATGTCTGACTCGCTGAAGCGAGGGTTGAAATGTAAGGCTATTTTGTCATCTCTATCACACAGGAAATTGATCTCAAACCTTGAGGACAGAAAGAGACGGTTACTGTAATGAACAAGCCATTCTGGGCAGCGCTGTGCCCACCACAGACTCCCATGATAAGCCATCCTCATCTTCCTCCTGAAGTGCAGCTAGAGACACACGGGAGGGTTCTGTATTGAGAACTAAAGTTTGAGAATTGGCATTTTCTTGTCTTTTCTATTTTTTTTGTTACTATACAAAAATGTTCATTAATTCTAGTTAATAGACAATAGACATCTATAATGTATTGTTAATGAATTGACTTGCTTATATTGATTAATTGTTCATTTATGTTTATTGTTTATAAAAATCTTTTGTTAACTGTTTCCAGTATTAATGGTGAAAATGCCATTTAGAAAAAATTATAATAAAATTATAAAAATAAGAATTAAAATTGAAACAAATTGGGTGTTTTTCTCAAGGTCACTTCAGTCCTGGATTCAAACCTCCTTTTGGTCACAAGTCCAACTCTTTAAACATTAGGCAACGACTTTCAACAATTGCCTTCAATAAATTATACAGCTCTAATAATTTCATCCTCACATATTAAAGTAATATTGACGTTTGAAGTGATAATGAATCCCTGAAAGTAATGCACGGATTATTTAACTCCAGGCAAAACATGAAGAGTCATTATAGAAACATATATGAAAATCCCTGAAATCCCTTTAGTTTCTCCACTATCTGTGTATATGTGTGTATGTTGAGTGTGAGACGTACTTGTTTGCCTCGGCTGGGGTTTCTCCTTTAAGGATGACACTCCATCCTGGACATAGTCCTTCAGGACAGGAAGCCTCAAACTGATAAAGAAATGTTCAAACACAAGTATTAAATATAAAATCAATTGTGTATGCATATACAGTAATTACAGTACACTCAAACTAATTCCAACTACAGCTGTACACTTTTTTTGTCTTCATCATTTTGTCCTTTATACACATTATTCTGCACCAAAGAAGTCGAGCAGTAAATGCTGCTCATTTATCATCTCAGATGAGTTTTTATTAAACTCTGAGCAGAAAATCCACAACTGTCCAGTTACACCAGTGGTTTCCATTCAGCAGTTTTATCATTTCCCATCAGCACTTTATCAGGAATAATACACCTTTGTTCTACTCCAGCACTATTGCTGATTCAGAACGGAATGAGATGGTTTAAGCAATATTTTACAGCGTGAAGGTAAAAGTGACATTAATATAGTATTTCAAGCATCAGTGCTTTACACTTAGCTGGATTTTTCCATTACTGCTGACTGAAAAACTATACATGTTTTATTTTTTGTGTTGCCTTTTTTCTGTTAAGAACTGTAAAGACAAAAGAATAGATAGCTCAGTGACATGCACGGATTCCGATGCAGTAAAATGAATACTTGCTCCCTGAGTATATATATATGTACACGTACACACACACACACACACACACAGACACACACACATATATATATATATATATATATATATATATATATACACACACAGACACACGCGCACACACATTTTTTTTAAAGACGTAATACTAAACAATCAAAAATTTTGAATACTTCAAAGCTGCAGTTAAACTCTGGTTGAAGAAAGTTCTGTAAAGCTATTCTGGTCTATCTTTAAGAGAAAGCTCACAGGCAGAGTTCAGTCCGCTGCAGAGATTTAGACTCAGCACTAGCTAGAAGAACATACGAGGATGAAGCTCTTCCGACTCACTTCCGCCCATCATTGCACCTGTTTCATCCGAGGCTTTGATGAGCTTCCGGGCCTGAGCGTCACGCCGCTATCGGGATTACGAGAGACTTTTACACAGCTCGCTGCCTACAGACTCCAGCACTGAAGATTGTTTAGCAAAGTGTGGGAATTGCACAAGTGTCCACGGTGGCTCGAGTCATTTTCGTTGAGTCTTCCGAGACCGGTTACACCTAATGCGGTGAGAATTGACAGGTTTTATGTGGTATGTGATAACAGCTTCCAAAAATGCACCATGCTTTTGAAGCTAGTTTGTGCCAGGTAGTGACAGAATCTCCCTCGCTAAAAGCTAAAGCTAACTCTCCCATTACTTTGAGTGTAGCTGCAAGTGAAGACGATAAAATATTTGTTTTGGACAGAGTGAACAGTCTAAAAATTAAAACACCTCGCCTTTCTGATTAAAAATCCATTTTTAAAACTCCGCCTCAGCTTCTGGTTTGCGGCTAAACGAAGGCCTTGCCAAACCACAAGCCACTTAATTAGAAATCCCATCAGCCCTTTCACCGCTCAAGGATATTGTTTCCTTAACACCAATTGATGTTAAGATATTTGGCGGGGCGGAATAAGCAAACTTAACCTGATTTGTGTTTTGCAGGGGAAGAGAGAACGCCGTCCTTACCCGTAATGTCATCTCGTCAGCCGCGTATTGATCAGCTTCCAGCGTGATGTTTTGGTGCAGGGGAGCCATTTAAAGAGCGGGCGACACCACGTGAGGGAGAAGCTTAGCCGGATCAAGCCTGCGAAAAGAGCTTTTGTTCACCTATACAACCGAATTCAAGCCTCAACCACAATGAATCCACGATGAAATCCAAAAACATCAGGTGGAAATCGCAGTTCGGGCTCTGCACCAGTTGAACACACCATTTCCAGGCACAATCGACGTTATGTTTGGAATTAATGACTGCGGTTAATGAGCCGCTGCTCATTATGGAAAAGGAAGTACAGTTTCAATGATTCAGGGAATTGGTTTGTAGGCAATGGAGTGTGTGTGGTGAAGATAATGTGCTTTTGATGACTACATTTCAGCCGCCAGACCTGTGGGCAGAGGTGTAAAGAGTACCTCAAAAAATCATACTTGAGTAAAAGTACGAAAACTTTACTGTAAAATGTACTCCATTACAAGTCACCAATTCCATGAAGACTTGAGTCTTATAAAGTAAAGTATCTAAGCTCAAAAAACGCCTAGAAATGTGAATAACAAGTCATTAATTATTTGGTTTTATTTACAAGTATAGGAATTCAATCGAATGCATTAATGGTTAAAAATAGAACAAAATAGAAAAAAAAAGAAAAAAAAGTCAGTGTCAGTCAAACTCAAACGTGCAAAAAGATGCAACCGCTAATTTACGTTGCTGATAAATAGCTTCCAGTACCTTCAGCATCCTGCAGATGGCGATTTTGCATCGTTCAACCAAGAAATTGACCTTGGAGGAAAAGATCACAATGTAATGAGTAACAATAAGTGTTCATTCAAATGCAGTGGAGTAAAGAGTACATATACTCAATCAATCAAAATGTAGTCAAGTAGAGAGTAAAAGTTGTATACATTTTTGATACTCAGTACTGGTATCAAAATACTAAGTACCCAGCAGACAAACATACTCAAGTAAAGAAGCAAAAAAGTCCATTTACTCAAGTACTTTGCATTGCCTTTAGAAGCTGGGCGAGCAGAATTGTCGACATCAGCAGTGATAAAAAAACAAATCACGTGACGTTTCTGTTGTTTTTTTTCGCCGTAAACGATTGGCTGTTGATCCCCGGGTTTAAACAACTATCCGCGCTGTGTCTGTTCGCGAGCCGCAGCCTATTAAATCCGCCAGCCCGCAGGAATTTCCTGTCTGTTTCGACACAATAGTAAACTGAAGCTCATCAATACGCTCGTGCTTACAGCTGCAAAATACTCCGCATTTTTATTGCTCCCATGCTTCAACAGTAGCGCGCCATGTGCACGGAGACGTCCTACTTCACTTGACCTTTCAAAGCAGCGAAGATGCTTTAGATGCCCAGATGACACGCTGCCAATGGTTATCGCGCGCTGGACGTTTGCTCCAGGCGTCTCTGCAGACATCACTTGGCCAGACGGTTACATGTCTGCGGGCTTCACCCTCGACACGGACCCCCACCCCTGAGGTGGAAGGACAGAACACAGTGTGCCCTCACCTCCATGCAGGCCAGGGGCTCCTTCCTGCTAGATTACATCTTCTGTGATGCTGAGATGCTCTCGGCTTGGACAGAGTGACAACAACGGGTTTCAATCCTATTACGGACCATCAACTACAACACACACGGAGCATTGTGACACATCGCGGCTGCGCTAATGCGGGGAGAGATTTGTGTTACCAAACACTTACTGGGGAAATGGGATCGTTGCCTCTAGGAACACGAATGCGTGCGTCACGACAACATTTGATGTTTAGATGTGTAGGAGAGAAATGAACGCTGCTCCAAAAACATTTTTTATATAATTGAAACGAATGTATCAATCAACCAATCAATCTATGAATTAATCAAACAAATAATTAACCAATCTATCAATCTATCTATCTATCTATCTATCTATCTATCTATCTATCTATCTATCTATCTATCTATCTATTAACCAATCAACCAATTGACCAATCAACCAGTCAACAAATCAACCAATCAATCAATCAATCAATCAATCAATCAATCAATATTGTACCGCTTGGTCCATTTCTGGGTCACATGGAGCTAGAGCCAATCTCAGCATCTCAGGGCTTGAGGCGGGACACACCCTCTGAATTGTTCATCAACCAATGAGCGGGACAATGACTGCATAGTTTCATTTAATACGTAGTCCACATAATTCCGTAAGTCACTTTGTCCAGTAAATGTCAAGATAACAAGCTATGCCAGATAGATATAAAATAAAAACATAAAACTACAATATACGTATTTTCTAGTGGCTTGTTAAATGTAAGGCCTATAATTTTGCATATTATGATATATAGTCCAAAAGAGGGATGGAACAGATCAAGCCAATTCTCTAATAAGAACTGCATTATTCACACGCTACATAGTAAATTTAGCAGAGGGTACGTGACCTGTGTGTGTCCCCATCACAGTCAAAGTCTGATGTTTGCGTTGGCCGCCAGTGCTCGTAGCATTTCCCGTCACAGAAATTGACTTCTGCGCACACATCTGGCCATGGTGAAATTTCACTCTCCATTTATTACCATATATAAATTTTTTACTCCGACTCTGAGCCACTGGCGAAAAAAGGGGATGTATAAGAGGCGGCAATTCACATATGCTGTATTTCTCCACTGCCTGTGAACTTCTAGAGCCGCTTCTCATATGTCAGATGACTTATCATGAATGCGATCTTACACAACATTTCCAGAGATATAAAGGGCCAAGCTATGGGATTTCTTCAAGTTGGTACGCTGAGAAAGAGAGTTTGTAATTTTTATTAAAAGTAATATGAAAAAGTGGTGCACATGATGTACACATGATTTTGTGTCTGTGCATGTCACGAAATTTTACTTCATGCAGGTACATATTTGGCCAGAAGGGGGCGTTAATGATTAACTCCTTTGCACGTTTTGTACACCAAAAAACACTAACCACCCCAACATTGTATTAGCAAACCACCTATATGTCTGCACACACACACACACACACACACACACACACACACAC